>VMBQ01004682.1:0-51219 GCA_007657795.1 Dreissena rostriformis
TTTTTATATGGGATAATTGATTCATACATATATGTTACAAAAGTACTTCGAGAGTTAAAAAGTTAAAGAAACTTAAAAAAAGTTAAAGTAAGTTAAAGTAAAAGAAATGTCTTGTCCACAGTTAAAGCATCAGTTATTGAGTTGTGTGCACCACTGACATGCTCTGCCTTCACCACGATGTTCTGCTGTAAGCATTTATGGTAAGATTCCTTAAAAGAACCATTATCATCTGAGATTTGGACGACATTTTATTCAAAATATGACAACCTGAGGAGTTATCACACCTGGACTTCAGTTTCTTGTTCTTCAGTGTGTCTCACCAGATAAATAAAGCAACTACAATTAGAAAAAGTTCAAGTACTGTTATATTATTTTCGTACCCTTTTGTGTGCCATGTCTGTGGCCACCTTTCTGCAACCCATTTGCCTGCAAAGTATATTCCGAAACCCAGCCTTTCTCCACATGCACTATCAGTAAACAGCTGTTCATCCTAATTCGTGCTCCAAAACATGTCATGAAAAACGTGTATACCGTTGAAGTGCTGAAAGAACATTTTTCACATCTGCAAATCATTTTGTATGCCTTTTGTGATTCTGAGATGATGATGTGCCTTTGTTAACCCACATGTTGCATATATTAGTCTTCTGCAAAATGGCCTACCGTGCAAAATTGCTCTGCATGCAAAGTTTAGCATGCCAATTAAACTTTGCATTTCCTTAAGCGTGCAGCGACTCGTTTGCAATAGGAGATTGAGTTTTAAAATGATCTCTTTGATTTTAGACATTGGCATGCTCACCATCATGTTCTCGGAGTCTAGCAACAGCCCTAAAAAAAAACGCTTTTTTGTTGGCCCTTCTGTCTTTTCGTCTGCTAATGGGACACCTAACTGTGACAAGCAAGATAAACAAATTTTGGTTTAAGTTCCCTGCATTGCCCTGAATCTTGCTTGCCTCCCCTAAGCAATCATCCAAATAGTGCATAAGTTTGTTTGAAATGGACTTTTGTTTGACTACAAATTCCAAAAAGTATGCAAATCGATTAAACAAACTGCAGCTGATTGAGCAACCAAATGGAAGGCATTGGTCAAAGTAATACATATTATCGAACATGAGCCAAAGCTGATCAAAATCCTGTGGAGAAACTGGCAGTAAGCGAAATGCATTTTTGATATCCATTTGAAACAGTTCACAGTTTTTACCTAACGACTGAATCATTTCAGCGGCCTGATCGAAACTGCTATATTGTACTGAGCAAACTTCGGAATCTATAAAGTCATTAAGGGACTCGCCAGCTAGGTAAGAGAGATGATGGATAAGCCGAAACTCACCACTAGATTTCTTTGAACAACTCCAATTGGTGATAATCTTAGAGTTGAGATTGGACGGTATTGGAATGGCCCCTCTACCCTTTTTAAATGCACTTCTTTCTCGATTTTTTCTCTTACTATGTCAGGATGTAAGTAAGCAGATTTTACATTTTTTGATTCTGTGGATTTTCTTGGGCCTTTCTATTGTAAAGAGCACACAGAACAAACACGGGGAAACCTGCAAATTTTCCACTTGCAAAAGCCTTTGTTAAAATCAATGCAGAGAGGCGGGGACAGTTTTGTTTGTGTTTCAAACACTGCCTTTGTTGTCGCTTGTCTGGCCCCTGAAAAACAACTCAACCATAAGTCGGAATTAATCTTTGACCATGGCATGAACAAACTACTCTGGCGTAGCCTCAACTGCTCGTCATAGGTCCGCCATTGATACCCGTCATGTTTTCTGGCAGCTTCCCTAATAACAAACATGTAATGTAGCATGTTTTGAGTTTGATCGGGGTGCGCACTCAAATAGATACTGCTAAAGATCAAAAATGCGTCGGTCCACTGTTCAATGGAGACAATTTTATCTGTGGATGACTTCGGTTTTGCTACTATGTTCACCCGTTCATCCACACCCAAAAGGGTTTCATTCTGTGTCTCCTTGCAGTCTACAGCTCCCTTAAGTAAAGTTGCTAAGTTGACATACTCATTTCGTTTGATTTTTATTTGCAAGTTATCGGGGGTCAGCATTCCTAAATTGTCCCCGCAACATCGTTATAATTGGGGCCTGTCATTATTGATCTCGGTACTTAAATTTAAATTTTGCTTGTTAGGATTTTCAAGAGACAATAAAAATCCACAACTTTACCTGATGGCCGTTCTGGCCTGTCAAATATGATCAAGCTTTCTCCTTGTTTTTCATCATCATCTTGTCGACTCCTCTTATTCCCAGCCCTTGTTGTAGGGGATGGCTGTCTCCTCTTCCTTCCTGCACCTTTCCCTCTACATGGCATGCTTTATTTTCTAAGGATTCTTTAGATTTTAAATATTGTGAAAAAAAAAATGCCGGTACTTAATTATGCCTTGGAAATAGAAAAGGGAGACAACTTGCTACTTCCTGTTCCTGTTAAACATGCGCTTTGGCTAGGGTTTCATTCTAGTAGTAGGGAGACTACTGCTCAAGACAATGGATAAACAAAACAATTAGGTTGCTTCCCTTTGACAATGTTACTTTGCTCTTAAATAATTTAAGCTTATTGTTGAAATTCAATAAGCTGTATTATTTTAAAGTAACCATTTCAAATGTTTTATAATCGTACAAAGTCAATAAATTGCTGACAGTTTCACTCTTGTCTATTTCGACTGCAGACAACTCAAGCTATATTGTTGTGAAAACCTTTGGTTCATATCGCAAACATTTGTATATATATATTGCATCCATTCATATATTTCATCGTATCATCTGTTTATTCGAAGTTTGCGATTCCGATCAGCCGCGGAAAGCTCCCGTATGGTTCCAGCAGCGTAACGATCGGACACGGAATAGTCCCAGATTGGTGCTAAGACTTCCCGAAATAGCCCAATTTGACTACGAGAGGCTAATGGACGGAAGGTTTAAGGTCAACACCAAATACAATAATTAGAATGTATATATAAACCCGGCTGTGACGTCTGAATGTGTAAGAGAGGCCAACTCATGTTTTAGGCATGTTCTGGAACCAATCCATATTGACTCAATATATTTGAAAAAGCTATTCTTTATGTTTTATACATCCTAGCAGATCGTGTATGATACTAGTACATAATGATAGCTCCAATAAAGTTACGAATATAAATCATCTATCACATTAATACAATTAACCCCGTCTCTATTGGCTCGGCATCTTCGGAAAACCTTCTGCAGGCTTCTAATCCTTTATCAACCATGAGCAGGCCAATAATCTTCGATTCGGCATGACCGTGGAGCTTCTGCTATCATTCAACACCTTGCAGGATGTGCTCTTTGTGGATCAAACATTGACGCCTTGAATAAGGTTACCTAA
This sequence comes from Dreissena rostriformis, assembly GCA_007657795.1. Taxonomy (NCBI): domain Eukaryota; kingdom Metazoa; phylum Mollusca; class Bivalvia; order Myida; family Dreissenidae; genus Dreissena; species Dreissena rostriformis. The sequence goes on from VMBQ01004682.1 coordinate 3,349, forward strand.
ACACCATCGACCGGTTACAGCACATTTCGAACGTTTTCCGATTTTCTCGAACATCCAGGAACTGTTCCAAACTCGTCATTAACATTTTAAAACTGTCATAATTTGGACGTCTCATTTTTTTATAATTCCGATTAGACACCGAAGGTTCCAAAACGTTGCAGACTGGTTAAACATTATACACGGACTTTCCCGACTTCGTCTTGAAGAGACACCGAAACAATCTGATGTTGTCAGAATCGCTATCGTTTTACATTCGAGAACCTTTTGGCAGGCATATTTAAAAGACCCGATTCACACAGGACTTCTGTAAGAACCGTCTGTTACATCTTTGAAATATTGGGAGAAGAAACAGCAGCATATAATTCCATTACTTCTCTGTTTTTATTTGAATACATATGTACGGCCCGGAAATTTTATGGAGTGGGAGCGCGCTAAGGGTGCCCCCCCCCCCCCCNCTCTGGAACCGCTGGTGACGTGTTATAGTGATACCACATAATTGTATTACTCGTGCACATGCTGCAGTAACTTTAAACAAACATATGCACCGGCTAATTTGGGCTGCAAATTAGACATTTAGAAAGTAAATTAAATTTATGATATCATCCAGCCCCGCGCTCATCACCATCTCACATATTATTGTTGAACGCAAGTAGGTTGAATGTATTTAAAATTACAAAAGTTGTTATTTAATAATTCGCTGTAAAAAAACTAATAAGCATTTATTGCTTAATGCAAGCGAATTATATGTGTAATATGAGACCCATTTTAACACAATAATAGTGTATGTTTATGCTTTTTAGCATTCTCCTCATTACTTTTATGTCATCATTTCATATAATATAAAATAACATAGATTTTGCACAGCGTTTCACTATTTTAACCATTCTGTTAAGTATATCCAATAACTACAGGATGTTATTCTCAACGTCGGAAACAAAACACTTGATACTCACTGCTAATATGGAAAGTTAATTAAGTAGATTTACAAGTGAACAAGTGAACTTGAACGAAATGTTGTAATACGGTCTCTGTACCAGAGTGTGATTTGTAGATTTTAAGTGTGAGCATAACACATTATGTTATTGAAACAGTTGTTTGAAATGAATACAATTAAATAACATTTCTGTGTTAATATCAGTTGAAGATAATGGATTCGAAGTTCGGTTTACCCATGTTGATTGTATGCACTCTCTTTGCATTTTTCGTCGGGACGTTTCATGCATCTTCTACGAATGTCAAGGCGGCTCAATTTATTGCCAAGACTCGTCTGAGGAGACAAGGTAATTTTATGTGTGATTCTGGTAGACATTTAACTGTTTATGTTGATACGGTCATTGTTTTGGTCGAATCGCACGCTAGGCTTTGTATAATTTTGTTTGTTGTAGCTAATCATTTCTTTTACCTGTACAGCAACACAAATCTTGAAACTAATATAGGGTATAAACATAATCGCTCGTGAATTTCACTTCACTTTGATTGCATTGCGAATAATTGCCCATAACTGCCTTCTCTGTATTTCTAAATATATACGCGTATTCTATTTAAAATAATCAAGTATAAATGTATGTAGCTGTTTTAAAAAATCTTCTTCTGTATATTCCTCTCATTGGCTGATAGATGGGGAGAGGGGCGTTCGTTCCCACAAAAAAAAGATGTTTGTCAAAGTTATACTTATTTCAATCGCTTGAATTCAATTAACAATAAGCTACTAGTAAGCATATGTTTATCGTATATGTGTATTTCGCTTAATTGCTCAATTTCGATGAGTAAATATTTTCGTAAAACTTCTTATAAATATAACAATAACATGTCGTCTTGCTTTTGATAAAAAAAAAAATGCAACTATCAGAAGTGTTTGGTGACTAATACAAATAAAGTAAACTGTATATTGTGCCGACGTAAGCAGTACTAGGACTTTGCTAAATGTGGATTTTTTCAAATTAAACGTTAATTTAATATTTTTTGTGCAGTTTGATGTGTTTTTCAATGTTGTTTATAGTTAAATAGTATAACTCCGAAATCAATAATCCTATATCTGCATCTGCTTCCCTACATATTCGAAATAATATTTCATCGACTTAGAAAATGTCAATATACATGCAGTTAAAACAAAATGTTCTTAAATAAAATTCTTTGCTTCTAAACATCATTGTTGGTGCATTCAAAATGAAATTTTCGTGAATCTTTAAATGTCTCTGTAGTTTAAAATAAATATTTATGTTATCATAAAGAAACTTGACCACAACTTTGTATTTGTATATGCACCTTAATATATATGAAGACGTCTTTGAACATATTCGTAATATTACACATTATTACTTTTGTATGCAACTATTAATGGTTTAAATACGATGTTGTTTGTATTGCATTGGTGTCTGTAGTTAAACTTATGGGTAAATGGTCTATTGTTGCCATTAAGCAAGCTGCGGTGGAGAGTTTCATGCCGACAGAGGTGTTATCCAGCTTCCTACAGTATATCACGAGGGAAAAGAACTGTACGAGTAAGTCATATGAAAAGATTCTATTACGTTCAATATTTACGGTGGATTGTGAAGCATAACGCAAACAATTATTATGATATGTCCATTTGATGTTATCTTCTGAATTACTATCATGTGTATTTCTAACTTTACTTAGACCTAATACAACGTGCACGTGGAAGATCAAAGTACCGGATGGGCATCACGTGGTCATACATTCGGAATACTTCGACCTGGAAAGTAGCTCGAACTGTCGGTGAGTAATATAACTCAAAACATAATCATTTGAAATAAGCGTGTTGATGGCATATACTGCCATCTATCTCTCGATCACTGTTACTTCTCACTCTAGCCTACTTCAATAAGATCTACATCAACTCGAATAATGGGAAACAAAGTGGGACATGCAATTCAATCCATCAAAATGTCAAGACACCCAAATCACTAAACGCAAAACAGTCATACCAACACAATATCTCTTACATAACACCATTCTATAATATGTCCCTTCTGCTAAATACCTCGGCGTCACTATATCTCATGACCTTTCTTTCAACACACACATTGACAACATCACATAAAAAGCAAATCAAACACTAGGTTTTCTCAGACGCAACCTCAAAGTACAGTCAACAATACTCAAATCCACCGCATACAAGACACTGGTCAGACCCCAGCTGGAGTACAGCTCCCCCGTGTGGTCCCCGCATAACGGGACTCGCATTGAACAGCTTGAATCAGTTCAGCGTAGGGCTGCCCGTTGGGCTAAACAGGACTTCAGTAGGCTGTCCAGTGTAACAGACATGCTCACTTCCTTAAACGGGCGACGCCCTGACCTCCGCCACATTTACCAGCGCCTGGTTATGTTTCACAACATCTTGCATAACCAGGTAGCCATTCCTTTACCTGACTACCTCAAATCAATCACTAGACCATCAAGAACCTCCCATATAAAAGCATTCCAGAACATCCAAACCACAACCGATTATCATAAGTTTTCCTTCTTTCCCAGAACAATCATCCACTGGAATGCTTTACCTCCTGACATTGTCACCCTCCCTCGACCTGAGTTCAGCCAGGCTGTAAGCCGCGTTGAAAATACCTCCACATAAGCATTCCTGAGTTGTGTTGAACCTGTTTTAATAATAACACACTTTTATTCTCTCTTTTATATCTTTTAATTTCAGTCTTACTAATTTTATTGTCGGTTGAAGCGCGACAGGTCTCTGTCCCCAGAAGGGGTTTGACCTTTCTGGAAGATAGATAGATGTTTATTTATTTACTGTACCCAATGTTGGAAAAAAACTGGCGTCTATTGTTGTGATTTTAACCATTAGAGTCGCGTTCTGAGAAAACTGGACAAAATGCATGTGCGTAAAGTGTCGTCCCAGATTAGCCTGTCAGTCCGCACAGGCTAATCCGGGACGACACTTTCCGCCTAAACTGGAGTTTAGCTTAGAAGAGACATCATTTAAACGAAAAATTCCACAAAAGTGGAAATTGTCGTCCCTGATTAGCCTGTGCGGACTGCACAGGCTAATCTGGGATGACAATTAACGCACAAGCATTATGCCCAATTTTCTCAGAACACGACACATTAAACAACATCTTTTGAAAGCGCATGTACTAAACTCTATTGACGAGCAAATATAGTATATATTAACTGAAAGTTACAAGCGTGTATTTTTATAAATTGTATTGACTGACAATGTTTAGAATGCATGGCATAAATGTATTTTTTATTATGTTTTTCACACGGTACAAAAACAATGCAATAAACATTCGCATATTGATGATAAGCGTCAATGTTGTTTTCATTGTAAACACTTATCACTGATTTGAGTTGGTAAAATTGTTTCTTCAAGGTTTGATTATGTTCTGGTAGAGGATGGTTCACGGAATAACAAATTCTGCGGCAAAACGCAATTGGTCTACGTTTCCATGAGCAATAGCCTTACTGTGACATTCACATCTGACCATGCTATCAGCGGCAGAGGATTCAATTTGAATGTGACTACCGTTTCGAGTGAGTCAGCATATATCCAATATATATATTTATTTATCACATTATATACCTTGTTTTCAATGTAATAAAGACGTTACGTATTTTTTTTTATTACACATGTGTATAAGCGTTTTCATTTGCTACAGAATCAATAACTAACCAACCGCATGGCTTTATTTTGGTGAAATGACGTCGTCAACATGAAATAACGTCACGATAGTAAACAACTTTTAGAGCTATCAGCATTTGTTTGGTCAATTGAGATGTATTTTATTTAGTTTAAAAGCATGTGATACAACAGATCTGACACTCATCCAGGAAATTCGTTAGTAAGCTCGCCAAATAAAATATGGTATGATATGACAACTCATGTCAGATCCTATATATATATATATATATATATATAATATATATATTACATTTCGGAGGTTGTGTTTAAAAATGAGTTGACATAAAATATGTCGGAATTTATTTTCAAACGCTTTTTAGGGAATATTTGGACGAGATACACTTGTCAAATCGAAAATGGTGTTAAGCGCGTATCGTACGTCAAAGCAGTATGTTCTATGCCCCCACAAAGTATGATGCGTAAAGCAATAGGCCTTTCAATTCATACATCCTTAAATTGTTTCCGTCCGAACTTGTCCGGAGAGTCACTTAATAATTTACCAGACAATATTAAATCAGATTTTCTTAAATGTCACCAGTGTGAAAACAGTATGTTAAATGCAAAATGTGTGTCCTGGCCTAAAAAAAGTCAAGGTCACACTAACTTGCCCAAGGTCAATTTTGAACATATTATCGATTATTGTGACTGCCATGTATTAGGCAGTAGTATAATGAATTATCATCTGAATATCGTATGGATTCGGCGTGTCTAGGTCAAGCGTCTGTCTTTTGCTAAAATGTCAATGTCACAGAGATCAAGGTAAAATTTGGGAATCATGAGACCCAACTTGTCTGATTTGGTATCCAGCAACCAAACTCACGTGCCTATGTAAGAGGTACTTTAACCAACCACTGCTCTTACAAGACAACATACACTCTTTTAACTAGCCATGTCAGAGTTTATTGCAAACAATTCTAACTAGTAATATTAAATATATTATACAATGATTTAATGCAAATCTTATTATTCGGATTTGTTTGTTGCTAGATTCAACAGAAGGGAATTGCAACAACACAATTCTGGCAATCCAGGGTCAAGACGGCGACATCTGGAATTATGACAATTCGGGCAACTGCTTTTACTCTTTGGAGGTAAATAAACTATGTTACCAAATAGATGCATTTATTAACATGTTGTGGTTGGTTAATAATGTAGATAACTACTCTTACAACCACGCATAACTTTTATATGTATATAACTAATGTTATAACTATGCATAACTTTCATTTACTTGTAACTACGTAACTTTGTGTTTACGCATTCGATAAAAAGGGTGATGTTCAATGCCTTTCTCTGCAGGCGCCTGCTGGTTTCACGGTTCAACTTACACTGAAATTCATTAATTTTGGGTCCACGACACGCGATGAAAAGCGTATTGTGATTCGGGACGGTATAAGCACACGTAAGCTGTACAGCTAATTTCATTACAAGTTTACATAAACAAATATTAAGTTAATAAGGTGTTACATTTTTCATATGTATTGTATGTCTTTTTTTCAATACACGTCTGTTTGTTTGCTCCTTAAATTACCGTTTATAGTGAGCGTTTTTATTTGTTTATTACCTTTATAGTGTCATTTATACAACATTCACTTTTGTTTTATGCCGTTACGCACAGATGGCAAGCAACTGTCGAAGATCTCTAATGGTGAGCCTTTACAGAAGCATTTACAGAAGAAGTCGGTATGTGCTAAGCAACTCTTTATTGAGTACCATAACCATGGGAGCACCGAGGCCGCCCGTTTCTATCTTACATTCTCCGTGTTTAACTGCACGACAGAACCGACAACAAATCCTCCGACATCTTTCTTCGAAGGAGATAACGGTATGTGTTTGAGTGTGTGTGTGTGTGTGTGTGTGTGTGTGTGTGTGTGTGTGTGTGTGTGTGTGTGTGTGTGTGTGTGTGTGTGTGTGTGTGTGTGTGTGTGTGTGTGTGTGTGTGTGTGTGTGTGTGTGTGTGTGTGTGTGTGTGTGTGTGTGTGTGTGTGTGTGTGTGTGTGTGTGTGTGTGTGTGTGTGTGTGTGTGTGTGTGTGTGTGTGTGTGTGTGTGTGTGTGTGTGTGTGTGTGTGTGTGTGTGTGTGTGTGTGTGTGTGTGTGTGTGTGTGTGTGTGTGTGTGTGTGTGTGTGTGTGTGTGTGTGTGTGTGTGTGTGTGTGTGTGTGTGTGTGTGTGTGTGTGTGTGTGTGTGTGTGTGTGTGTGTGTGTGTGTGTGTGTGTGTGTGTGTGTGTGTGTGTGTGTGTGTGTGTGTGTGTGTGTGTGTGTGTGTGTGTGTGTGTGTGTGTGTGTGTGTGTGTGTGTGTGTGTGTGTGTGTGTGTGTGTGTGTGTGTGTGTGTGTGTGTGTGTGTGTGTGTGTGTGTGTGTGTGTGTGTGTGTGTGTGTGTGTGTGTGTGTGTGTGTGTGTGTGTGTGTGTGTGTGTGTGTGTGTGTGTGTGTGTGTGTGTGTGTGTGTGTGTGTGTGTGTGTGTGTGTGTGTGTGTGTGTGTGTGTGTGTGTGTGTGTGTGTGTGTGTGTGTGTGTGTGTGTGTGTGTGTGTGTGTGTGTGTGTGTGTGTGTGTGTGTGTGTGTGTGTGTGTGTGTGTGTGTGTGTGTGTGTGTGTGTGTGTGTGTGTGTGTGTGTGTGTGTGTGTGTGTGTGTGTGTGTGTGTGTGTGTGTGTGTGTGTGTGTGTGTGTGTGTGTGTGTGTGTGTGTGTGTGTGTGTGTGTGTGTGTGTGTGTGTGTGTGTGTGTGTGTGTGTGTGTGTGTGTGTGTGTGTGTGTGTGTGTGTGTGTGTGTGTGTGTGTGTGTGTGTGTGTGTGTGTGTGTGTGTGTGTGTGTGTGTGTGTGTGTGTGTGTGTGTGTGTGTGTGTGTGTGTGTGTGTGTGTGTGTGTGTGTGTGTGTGTGTGTGTGTGTGTGTGTGTGTGTGTGTGTGTGTGTGTGTGTGTGTGTGTGTGTGTGTGTGTGTGTGTGTGTGTGTGTGTGTGTGTGTGTGTGTNATCTTCACCAAACTTGGTCAGAAGTTGTATCTAGATGATGTCTAGGTCAAGTTCGAATATGGGTCATGCCGGGTCAAAAACTAGGTCACGGGGTCACTTAGTGCGTTTTAAACATTCAGCATGTTGTCCGCTCTCTAATTCAAGTAGTTTTCATCCAATCTTCACCAAACTTGGTCAGAAGTTTTATCTAGATGATCTTTAGGCCAAGTTTGAACATGGGCTATGCCGGGCCAAAAACTAGATCACAGGATCACTTAGTGCGTGTTTTAACATTCAGCATGGTGTCCGCTCTTTAATTCAAGTAGTTTTCATCCAATCTTCACCAAACTTGGTCAGAAGTTTTATCTAGATGATCTTTAGGCCAAGTTTGAACATGGGCTATGCCGGGCCAAAAACTAGATCACAGGATCACTTAGTGCGTGTTTTAACATTCAGCATGGTGTCCGCTCTTTAATTCAAGTAGTTTTCATCCGATCTTCACCAAACTTGGTCAGAAGTTTTATCTAGATTCTCTTATAGCCAATTTCGAACACGGGCCTTGTCGGGCCAAAAACTAGGTCACGGGGTCACTTAGTGCGCTTTAAACATTGAGCATGGTGTCCGCTCTCTAATTGAAGTACTTTACTTCCGATCTTCACCAAACTTGGTCAGAAGTTTTTTTTTATAGATGATCTCTAGGCCATGTTCGAACATGGGCCATGCCGGGCCAAAAACTAGGTCACGGGGTCACGTAATACGTTTCACACATTCAATATGGTGTCTGCTCTCTATTTCAAGTACTTATCGTCCGCTCTTCACCAAACTTGGTCATAAATTTTATCTACATGCTCTCTTGGCCATGTTTGAACATTGGCCATGCCGGGCCAAAAACTAGGTCACGGGGTCACTTAGTGCGTTTTGCACATTTCGCATGGTGTTCCCTATTTCAAGTACTTTTCATCCGCTCTTCATGTGGGGGTAATCGTCACGTCTGTGACAAAGCTCTAGTTAACTACTGTTTATTATGCCATTTACGTTCCGGCATATTCATTCACATACATTTGAATATGAAGGTATTCTTTTAAAGAAACCGTCGTGTTGATGTACATTTTAAACAATCATTGTTTATTGACTTTGACCTTTATAAAATAGATCTTATTGATGACAATTTGAAGAGGTCATTGTTCGGGGTGGCCAATTACTGGGTGGCATGTGCCCACCTGACATAAATTTGACGAGGTGTACGTTTGTTCATAATGTTTTTATCCTGGGTTATTTTCATTTTCAATACGTCGGTTAAAAAGATGGCTATGGATGCACCGCTTTACCGTAACTAACAAATACTTATATTAAACGCTTGAATATTACTTTTGGGTCGTTTTAAACTTGTCATCTTGAATACATTCACGGGTTTGGAAGACAGTCTCAACGTGTAATGTGAATACAATGACACAGTGTATGTACGCTCGATAAATTGTGCTACTATCCTTTTGTGACGACGGGTTTGAAAAAGCTACCATAAATTCTTTTTTATTTGTACAATAAACCATAAAACATCTACTGCTGGGCAGATATATGTATTTAACATGTCTTTAACTTTATTTAGACTTCTCATTTGTGTTTATTCTTCAACATATGTTTGTATGCATTAAACTGCTGGTGTGAGTTTGCATAACATGAACATTTGCTTAGTTATATCCACAGTCAATGACCCCGCTTCCTATAATTTTCACAAGTAATCTAGGTTGGGCAAATCTTAAACAGCTATGCCGAACAATATGTAATAAATATTGGTTTGAGTGGATATCGAGGTATTGTACAAAGTGACTGCTATAACATGCAGGTGCATTCCTGGGTCTACGTGTGGAGCTGATATCTGCGGGAATGGTGCCACGTGTGTGAACACCAGACGAGGCTACCAGTGTTTCTGTTTCGGTGGGTTCACTGGGAAATTCTGTAATGAAACAGCAGTAAGTATGTGTTCAAATACGCATGTATGTTTGTTTTCATATTTTTGTAGACACACCTAAGCATTAATTAGGTACAAACATATTTTTTACTTACAATTATCAATACCAGGGCCATACTCATCAAAGGCATGTTCAGTATCATTACTTTTCGCTCATGATATATGTTTCACTAAGCATTATGCAAATGGAATAATGTTCCAACTTTTGGTGGAATGAATTTAATAAATATTTGAAAGACTGTAACATTGATTCGCTACGGTGTTCCTTAAAGTGGCTTATTCATAGATGACACATTGCTATATTAATTGCTTACCTTGAGCTCACAAAGTGTCAATGGTGAGCTGTTGTTATTGCCTATTAACTGTCGTGCTCAGGGTTAATATTTGAAAAACTGTCAAACAAAATATTCTTAAATTATTCATGAAACTCCTCGTCCAAGATTGGTAAATTTCATTTAATTGATCAGCTTAACACAAAGTTCTCATGGTGAGTTTTGTTTTTCTCATCGCAATTTGGTCGATATATTTTAGTGTGTGCATTTGTGCGGCGAATTAACTACCAACATTTGGCTCCTATAACGCTCGGCAGTTGCGATATTTTTTGCAGCTAGTATTTTGTTCAAATATATTCTTATCCTTACGATGCGCTGCATGTGTATGTTGTCGGAACTGAGAATAGTTTTTAAGCATCATTTTGGAAACCGCAGGGCCTAAAGTATTTGCATTAACATTCGATAGTGCGGTTCTCTAAAAAGATCAAATTATGCCTGAGGGCCATAACTGACCAACCCTCTGTGGGCTTCATGTTGTATATATAACTGGGCGACTACCACAATCGTATTCACTTCAACTGTAAGACCATCACCCTTCGTATTTGGTATTGAACTGCATATGGTGGTTCAATGGAATGATTGTTAACATTATTATAATGAGGTCAACTCTTACCAGTTCCCGGAGGTCACACAGTTTACATAACTTAAAAAGCAAGATGCGTCTCTGTATACAATGCTTGACTCAGAGGTTTATATTATATGCATATCAATATTCTGTCTATTGTCAAATTGATTTTTTCTAATTATGTGGCTACATATTATTACTGAATTAAGAACATACACAGGATACAACTACAAAGTAATTTCGACCCTCCCATTCTTACAATTTATTAATGATTGAGCAGTAATTGAAGTTGGTATTTGAACGTAGATGCAACCGATAAACATTTAGTTTTTCCACCAGTAAGTCAATCTTATAGGAAATAAAGACATCATTTCGCATTGTCATTACGCATTTAATTTAAAGGTTTTTCATATAAACATTTTACCAAAAAACACACAAAAGGTTTGCTTTTTGCGATCGGTTTTCCAACATCCAATCCGTTATTTGACATCATTCTTTAACTTAAACACTTCCTGTAATTTACGAAATCTATTTTTGATTGCTTGTCATGTATGTAATATCTTTAAACTAATTAAATTATATAAATTTAACAGATAACAAAGGTATTAAATTCACCAGTTTTAGAACTTGGAGAACGCGAGTGGACGGTAAGGTCCTGTCACTAAGTCAAATCATACCATGATAAGGTGGCATACACAAAATAAATCAGATACTCAAGGTGAATATGTCAAAGTAACCATTCAATGTCAACGACTAAATATAAGAAAGCAAACTATGTTTGTTCAATCCTAACATCAACAGAAAACTGTATAAACGGGCTTATGTTTGTGACAATGTTCCTTCGTGTTTTTTCTGTGTCAATTTTGAAATGTTCATCTTCAATTATTTAACTAAATGTTTTATTTTTTTTAAATGCACACATACTTAAAATATATTTTTTCCATTTTATTATAAGTGCTGCCATGCAGTTTTCATCTCTTCAGTGAATTCGAATTTCGAAATTACATTACACATGTATTGGGGGTGTACCTTGAAATCATTTCTCTCAATCAGTTTTGGTTCTTGAAAAAAACAAAACCAACAAAAATGACCGTTTGGTGCAAACACATTTTGTCAACATTACATGTGATCAATTTGCTAAAGATATATTAAAATAACTTGGTACCTAAATAGTGCATGTTTTCAAGTAACAATGGCATATATTTGTAAGTATACTAATTATGAATGATAGTGGTCCATTTAATATGTTATGCAAATTGTGTTAAACGTTTCCCTAGAGCTGATTTTTTTTTGTCTCCAAATTCACTTCTCTTATCTCCGTATGTGGTTTGATACTTAAAATATGGTCAGCAACTTTGGCTCATTTATTAAATAGAAGTCTATATAATAGGGCTCCACTTTGGGTCGCCTGAAATTCATAGAAGTGCCACGAAGCAGGATAGTCAAAACAGGCGGACAGTCGGTAAACTTGTGCAGAGTGGAGAATCAGGCTTCAGGAGAACGAGTTGTCTACTCTTGGTGAGTCAACTAATTCCCGATTTTTTTTAGGTTGTGTACCGTTATAAATTTCCGCGTTAATTTCCGATGTCGGCTGATAGCGGTAGTGTTTGTAAAGTTCTATTCGGGTCATAACGACTACATCTGGCATAGTCCGATTCAAAATCGTTTCCTATAATTGTTCGTTTTCCCCGTGTTTCATTATTAATAATTATTCAATTCAAGATTGTACGTATACTTAGGGTTATATTTCTTTTTGGCAAATGTGTATATTGGGTTATTGGAATGACTGATGCCTATTGATTTTCAGATTAACAGGCCAAAGGTCATGTCAACGGGTTGTATATTAAAATGTCTTTATGCACAATATTTAGAGAACTCTTTGGCATACGATCATTTAAAATGATATACTGGTTACTTGGAGGAAAGGTAAATGCCAAATGATTTTGAGGACAGAAGGTTAAAGTTAAAGGGCTGTAACATAAATGCCGTGTCTTCATGAAACACAGAGAACTCTTTCACTCACGATCATGCTGGTTAGTGAAGAGGAAAGGAAGACGACTTTTAACGATAATTTAAACATGTCGGTATAAATCAAAGGGGCTCGTATCTATTATCTAGAAAACGCGTGGGATCGAATAAATTAAAATCTGAGGGACAAACGACCCGCAATCGAATTTAAAGTCAGAAGTCAATTTCACAGGAGCATACAAATAAAGTAAATCAATAATCGCAATATTTGCAAGATGTATATTGGGGCATACATGTTTTACAAACATCTTTTGTTGGCACGATAATGTAATTGTGTATGCCCCAAAAACATGTGAGGCATTAAGAATTGGAGCATTCATAAGTACGTGCACTCAACTCCTCTTGAACGGCGAAGTGGATTTCGCTCATGCTTTCACATCTGAATGATGATTACGTAGATGATCGTTAAGGAATTTATTTCAGCTGTTATCAGTTTTGTCATAATTATGACTTGTTGTCATTTTTTGTCTAGTCCGATTGCGAAAAGTTCGAAATAGGAGTAACAATGGTCGAGTGTGTATGACATTATATAGACTGTAACTGCGCCTTTCGTCTTTCAATTTAAAAATAAATTACAAATATTAACAAGGAGGAGACGGAGTGTCTCATTTAATAACCGTTTCCCTACATGTAGGTCAATGTCAAATAGAGGTCAAACTAGACCAAAATAAAAACTGTGATTTCGTCATTCATCATGCTACGTTTAACACATATTAACCACGTGTCGTTTTAGGTATATGACTTTTAGCTGAAAAGTCAAGTTCATACTTTGAGGCCAAATTTCAAGTCCAAACTGTATTTTACGCTGACACTATTTTAAAAAGGGATTTGTTCATCGCGTAGTTTTAGGTTGAGGGCACAATAAGGATTTAATCGCTAAATAAGCATTACAAGATTAATCGACTGCACATTCATAATTGATCATGCAATTTTTATATTCCTTACCACACATTTGCACCATATGCAGATGCCGTGGAGCATATAAGACCTGTAATCTTAGCTCTTAGCAGTCAGATGTCCAATGTTGCCATATGTGTCGTGTTCTGAGAAAACTGGGCTAAATGCTTGTGCGTAAATTGTCATCCCAGATTAGCCTTTGCAGTCCGTCCAGGCTAATCAGGGACGACAATTTCCGTCTAAATTGGATTTTTGCTAAGAAGAGACTTCATTTAAACGAAAAATGTCATAAAAGCGTAAATTGTCGTCCCTGATAAGCCTGTGCGGACTGCACAGGCTAATCTGGGATGACAATTTACGCACAAGCATTTTACCCAGTTTTCTCAGAACACGCCACATACTATAACTTGTCTGGGTTGTTACTTATCATTGTTGCGCGCAATTCATGGTTGTACCCTTGGAAAAAGGTGAATGTTGCATTAAGAGGCCAAATCTCAAACAAGTGAATGGTACAGTATGTATGAGCATTCTGATAATGGCCAACAGGCATCATGTAATAAGCTGAACTTAACGAGAACAGGGCAAGCTATTCTACTCTCCCCGACGTGGGCGTCTGCGTCCGCGTTAGGCTAAAGTTTTTCGGTGAGATGATTTCTCAGCATTTGCTTAAGGAATTGAATTTAAACTGAAAACATGTATATCAAATATAAGAATGACAACATTAATCGGGTCCGGTAACTTTAGCTGGTCATTAATCTAAAGTTTGGACCACTTATAATGGAATATGTCGGTACCTTTTGGTGCAGAAAAGATAGTTTAATTTTGTAAGCTTGTTGCTATGGAGCGGCTTGTGGGATTTCAGTCAAACTTTAATAATTTATTTCTCATCTTGAAATGCCCCATATACCAAGTTTAGTAACTTTGATAGTTTGAAAATTGATTTCTCAAAATTGGAAGCCTTACCCACATTTCGACAAAATTTTGCATTCGCGCTGTATATGTAGTTATTTTGTATCAAGCCCCCCAACCCCCTCTTGGGATTGCGTATGGGATTGCTAGAACTAGCATGGGATGGAATAGGGAATGGATAGGGTCATGGTCACGGTCATTCTAAATAAAAACTAAACAATCAAATCTTTGTACTCAATGTTATAAAAACAAATGGAGAAATTATAATGAAACTTCATACATAGATGCCTAGTGTCCAGAGATTGTGCACGGGGTCGATGCGATCAATGTCAAAGGTTTGGTTTTACAATTAGAAAACGGATTAATTTACAGGGCGGATTTGGTCAACAGTCAAGTTCATACTTACTTTATATAAAATAATGGTGTTCAGTCAAAATCAGGGATACGTGTCTTTGGGAAAATATATAAAAAAATAAGAAAACAATTCCGCACTACTTGAAAGAAGCAATAACTTGCATTATTAGGCTCATGCTATGCAAACAGATTGCTTTAGAAAAAAATAACAGAAACTCTGACAGAGCAAGGAAAGCTATTGTTGTCAACTTCATTATTACAATGCACGTATAATTGAATCTGTGACGTAGTTGACAATTAAACCGCACATGCACATGAACACACGTAAACATATGCATAAATGCACAACGTCAAATAATCCCTGTGGAACGCATGGACGCATGGTGTTAATTTTCAAACATGTTTTAGCACCAACATCTTTATGCTTGTATAAATAGGAATACTGAAGGTTAGTCATGCAAACCGATAAAAATGTTATATAAATATATATATAGCAAATATTAATCAACTGACAGTTATATAATTGTTCACAGCAATATTTTGAAAACAAAAATTTCTCTCTAACAAAGAAAACAATACACATACATAATAACTTAATTGTTTGTAGAGGTCTGTCTTGATTCGTGACATACAGTTAATACAGATAAAGACTTGACCAATTTGATATTCTATAGCAATAAGTACCCATACTATAATATATATATATATTAAGTAGCACACAAGGAGATAATGTACTCAGTGCGAACTTATAGTTGCTATTTAGTTTAAAATAAGAAACGTTCATATGTAAGAAATTGTGGTCAGTCATCCACTGTCATCAAAATGTCCTTAGATATGTGGGTTTAAATGGGCCAGTAATGTTCCTGTTTTAAACACCCTAAAGGGTTGGTGTCCTCTAAATGTCCGGGACTTGCATTTTATGCACATATGTAAAACATATATATATGCACACATTTAACCGCTTGCGAACTTAATCGAGAAAAGAGCGCACCCGGCTCCCGTTATAAAAAACGACGAATATGCTCACTTTTTTCCTGCGTATATAAATGTGATGTATACAATACTTTTTTTTATCAAAATCAGAGGTAAACAAACTTTGAAAGTTTTAACATTTAGATTCCAAAGTACAGATCAGGCACAAAACGTTCCAAAGGGTTGCAGAAGCGTTAAATCGGATACGGTTTTATTACAGATCGTATCTAAGAAAGCCCTCAACTCTTCGGGGGCTTATTGTTCGGAAAGTTAAAAAAATTGAAATATAATGATAAGAATATAGTCAAATGATATAAATAAAACCAATTCGTTTTCCTCGCGTCACTTCAATATGATTGCCGATTCTACTAAGGAACTTAAGCTGTGAAAAACAAACCAGGATCAAACACATCAACCATAACGAAAACTGTTGTTGAAACACAATATTTACAAAACTCTAACTGTTCTGTAGTTAACGGGTGAGATGTCGTTCTATGTAGAACGGGTTGAATATTCTTTGGCGTTCATTTAGAAGCAACTACTGAGCAGATGGTTCCAGTACATTTGTTTCATTATTGCTTGTCTACAGGGACATTAATTTACTGTGTAAGAAATCATTAATATGTATGCTTTATTCCTTTGGCAGTGTAACTAACTGATAAACAACCCATATATGTATTACTTGCCGTGTGTATTTGCTGTACACATCTGATACCAGGACCTGTAAACACATTTTTCGCTCGCGTGCTTTATTATAACAGTGAGATTGAAGATAAATCAGAGAGGCGTCATATTATAAAATATGCAATTGAAAGTTGTTCTATTTTTACCGAAGTTGTATGATACAACATAGTTAGCTAACATATGTGTTTAACATGAACAAAAGTTTAGCCCCTCCCCCTCCGTGAACAAAACAATGAATCCGTTTCTTATCTTGTTACGTTACTTAATTATGTAAACTTTAAGGATACATTTCACTTGTTCATGGGTGATGTGCTATTATATTCCCAAACATCATATCGTTGTTTTAGAACACACGTTAGATCTTCGTACAGTTTGAAATATTATCTTAAATTGTATTAAAAATAATGTATAACACGATATATTTTCAGGTATTTTAAAGATGAGCCTATTGGAAACTACAGAGACCGTACCAAATTGAGAGATGATGAAGGATTGCTACTGGTATATGATGTTCTTCTTCATGCAATAATTATTTTGTGACAATATAAGTGTAACGCATGGATAAGGGAAGAAACAGCCGGAGAAAACCGGTATATGATACCTCAATTTGTTAAACATTTGTTGAATTGTAAAGCCTTGTTTACACAGAACAAGTGGTTAAGTGCCTCAAAGGCAATAGGAATCATGGGGAGCCTGAAGTTTCAGGCAAGCATATGGTAATACAAGGTGGCAATTGTTGATCTCCTTAACCACTTAATTGTTTAGAAATAGCAAGGAGTCCTGCCTAAGAAATAGTATTGATGATTATTGTTAACATAATTGTCTTGTCTGAGGTTTCAGAAGGCTCCACTGAATGGTGAGGTCATGCACAAAGCACTAAGTGTCGCAGCCTCGTAAATTTGCCTCACGCTACATATAATAAAAACGCAAGCAATTACAAATGTCAGAATTGCTAAGGTCGTATAATAATATCATTTACACTAGAAGCAGATCCCAGAAGTATTTCAGTTTATTGTTAAAGGACATTTTAAAATGAATAGCCATTCCTTTGTCATGCTTTTGGGAAATGGCAAACCTATATTTGGTGTCATTTATTCTATATTAAACATGTTTTTGTAATAATTTCATATACTGAATTGTATCACAATATTCACGAACTAAATTGGATGGTATTTACTTGATGTGCAAGAAGTTCTCAATGTGAGCAATTTTGATAAGTCTATGTCCGGCGTTAGTTGTTATTCGTCCTTTGTCGTGCGTTTTATGGTACGCGTCGTAAATTTTACGCTCGTTACCTATTCTTATTGACAAAACTTGGTCACAATGTTCCTTTTTTTCTCGATCACCGCAACATTTGGAGTATGCAGGCACGAACAAAACGGGTGGTCATCTGTGGAGCCACCATGTCACACTGTTTATATTGACATTATCTAGGTTGAGATAGATTATGAGTAAAGTTGGGTCAACCACGAGGTCATTTCTAAGAACAATACGTACATCACTCTAGAAGCCACATTCATTACTCAGTCTTAATTAAGCATGGTCAGAATGTTTATTTAAATGGCGAAGTGGGAATTCGGGTAAAGTTAGATGAAAACAAGTTCAACATGTCAAATAGTAAAAAAACATTATTACAACTCCAATAGCCACATTTATAATTCAATTATAACTAAATCGCGTCAGAATGTTAAAATATGCGATATTAAGACCAATTTGATTATATGTCAATTGGGGTCAACAACTAGATCTTAGAAAAACGTCGTTTTCAAATTTCTAGCCTCGTGTATGATTCAATTTTAGTCGGACTATTTATCTTGACAATATCTATACCAAGTTAAGATTTGGGTCAAGTGTGGATATAAAAGCTCAGGTCAAATCTTAGCACAAATTTAATGAACACACACAATGCCTCAATTCCCGCCTTATTAAGATACAATGTATGAATGTTTATGATTATTATATATGGGTCACGTTAAATAAGAAAAAAAACACTAGGTAACCATTTCAAAAAAAATGCCAATTTTTGTATTTAAAACTGAGTTAAGCGCGTTATTTCTATAATGTTTCTCTTGTTATTAACGCTTTTGTTGTAGATTAATGACTTCAATGAAGAGTTTGAAGGAAGATACACGTGTGTGGCAAGAGCGGGTAATGTGACTACGGAACACTCCATAACACTTTCAATGGACGAATGCTTTCAAGGCAAGTTATATTTTAGTCAAATTTAATATATGTATTCATTCTTGGCAATTAACACTTAAAAGCTTTATGTTTGATGTTTACTCTAAATCAACAATAGGTCATTAGTTTCATACCATACCATGTAAGTGTGAACCTCATGTATGCATTTATACAAACAGAACAATGTTTAGAGCTCACAAAGCAAATTGTATGACACATCGCAGGCTGCTTTGATTATTAAACAAATTTGCAAAACACACACTGGCATTTTAATA
Source organism: Dreissena rostriformis (assembly GCA_007657795.1). NCBI lineage: Eukaryota > Metazoa > Mollusca > Bivalvia > Myida > Dreissenidae > Dreissena > Dreissena rostriformis. The sequence continues at coordinate 22,124 of VMBQ01004682.1, forward strand.
ACGATATAAATTTCCATCAGTGTTTCTTAGGTAGCCTTCTTTCACAGTTAATGAAAGGTTTCCACTATTTTAACACTATGGGAGGGCAGTGTCAGTTCTTCTTGTTTGACTGTATTCAACATTGCAAAATGTTCTTGTAAGAAATCTCTACTTGGATGTAAAAATAATTTTCTTGAAAATTACCTGGTTAACCATGTCGCCAAAGGTGCTACATTGGTTTCACAGCGTTGAGAAACTTCACCACAGGGCCACAGGGTGTGTGTCATATGTCCTTATATGTCTATTAAAAACTTAAAAAATATTCTTGAATTAGTCAACTGGATAGACTTTGGATAATCAGGGCTGGCACTTGGTTGAAACGTTGGAAAGCCTTTGCATAATTGCTGGATATTATAAGTCTTGAGCAATTGTTTGACACGGCCAGGGATACAACGGGTTGTACGAAAAAAAGCAGTGCACAGCTCACAGTACAGAACTGGACAAGGCATGATACATGTACGTTATAGTTAATATTCATTTGACCGATTAAAGGTGAAGCCTTTATATAAAAAGATTGAATCGTGTGTATACATACCTCGTTGTTTCAGTTGGCTTGCCATTCAATTTAACTTGGCATAATTGTTACGCATGATAAGATGTAAGGCGATTTTCACTTTAAATGGTGTTATATCAGTTATATAACTTTGATACATCCGTTTTGTAGTATAATTTGGTTCATTACGGAAGGATGTGTTTGATGATTAAATGATTATGGGCATATAGAGTTTACCCTGCCTCTAGGATTGGACGTATGCACTTTTTGTTCAGATTCTTGTCCGAAACAAAAACTTGCGGGAAGGTTTCAAGTCATTTGCAGAAGTGGTGGCAATCACAAATTGCCATGTTTTGGAACATGCAATGATTTGTTTTAATATTTCCGTTGGGCAAGGTTTATGGGTGTGTGATCGTTTGTTACAGTGTTGTCAACACTGGCGGCCGTCTTGAAATTTATTATTCGCGATCTTCCATACACGTTTACCCTCAAACTACTAATTTATTCAATTATGCTTATGGCTTTGCCATGAAAATGTTACATGTACATGAAAGTAAATAAGAAAACCCGGTCTGTTGGGTAGGATTTATATGAGTATGACCGTCCCTTGAGATGATTATAACACTGACGGCAACACTGGAATTCGTTATTGGCAATTATTGATATAGGTTAACAAACCACTTATTTATTCATTTATGTTTATGTTTTTGAGGCATAATGAGGTTTTACAAGACTGTAACTTCATCAGGTATTATACAATAAGAGGGAAATGATGGTCCGTAAGCTCTCAACTCCATTGTTAAATATTTGACATGTTAGACGACACTCAGTAAGAGAACTATAGGATATAGTTTAACGAACGCGAATTTTGTCCATACAGCTAGGATGCCTCACATTGAACGTTTGTCTCAAACTCCCCTTATGTCATACACAGGCTGTGTAGGGGCAAATAAGACTTTTGAAATTATACTTGATGTAATGCGACAAGTTATACATGCGAAACTCAATCTCCTTAAGGTAGTGATTTTGGTAAGTTGTCTTAAAATTTAATGATGAATGAAAGTGTAACAGCCTGGATAAGCTGTTTTATAACCAACTTTGACTATTGACCTCTAAGTTTGACCATGACCTTTGAGGTAGGAAGACAGGTTTAACATATGATATGCCCAGACCTCATGGTTGTTATGAGTGGTGAGTTATCTTAAAGTAACATTATTGATGTCAAAATTGCAATCCGTTTCAGCTGCGTTATAGCCAAATTTTATATGTGAATGTGACCTTGACTTATGAAGAAAATATACGAGTTTAACACGCGACACGTTTTCTTATGAGGAATAGCATGTGTGCCAAGTAATTTTTAAATCAATCAACATATGTTTTACAAATGACATTTTAAGCTGATACGTCCAAATATGACTTCAAACGTTGACCCCCTAAGCCGGTTGTTAAACAAAAAATGATGTATCAAAGATATAGTCCTTACACGCTTTTTTTTTACCTTGACCTTTACCCTTGAAGTAGGGGGACACGTTTTACACGCAAGTTGTCATCCGATGATGGGTTGCATTTGTGACAAGATATTAAAAACTCCATCAATATATGACACAGATATGTTGAGGACAGGGCTTTTAAAGCGGTTTAATGGGCAAATTTGAATGTTGACTTTGAGGTAGGGAGAGGGTTGTTTCCTGGCACACGTCGTCTTATGATGGTTTAAAAACGTTACTAGTGAGACAAGAACTTCAGGCTTTTTGTAGGCGAATTTGACTTGTACCCACTAAGAGTGACCTTGACCTTTGAAGTTAAGAAAAGGCTTGTACACGAAACACTTCGTGTAAATACGGTCGATATTTGTGTACAGTTATTAAAAAATAAATAGACGTTATTGCTGAGACAGTAAATATCGCACAGACGGAAAAAGGTACAGATAGAAAGTACAATAACTATAGGCCGCCTTTTGCGAAAGGGGACATCAAAGTAATCGAACTTCTAATATCAATAAAACACATATCTTACACACACATACAATGAAATGGCATGATACGTTTGCAGTAAAACAGGAGTAACTGAGTCAAATCTATATTCAATATGAATAAGCTTAATTCATGACTAGAGTGGTACAGGGTACATGGTTTGTCTTAGATTTGACCTTGTCACGTAGGTTTTAACCCATGTAACCCAGATTTGAACTTGGCCTAGATAGTTCCAATAAAACATTCGGACCAAGGTTCATCAATATTAAGTCATACTGCTAATCTCCAGAGTGGTTACACGGTTTTTGTAAGATTTTGCCTGCAGACCCAGCTTTTGGATGCAATGAACCCATATTCAAACAAAGCCAAGATAATGTCATAATAAACATTCTAACCAAGTTTCATCAATATTCGGTAAACAATATGGTCTGTAGAGTGGTAAAAAAGGGTGCTTCAAAATTTGCTTTGTAACCTAGATTTTCGATTCCGATGACCCAATTCCACCTCATCCCATATATTTTATAGGTAAACGTTCTGACTATGTTTTAACAAGATAAAATAAACATTGTTACCTCTAAAGTGGTAATAGCTTAAAGTTGACGAGGCCGACCGTACACCGCACGACGCCGGACGCCGGACATAGGGTGATCGCAATAGCTCACATTGAGCAGCTCGTGCTCAGGCGCGCTTATTACTAAACATGTAATACAAATTATCACCAAGTGACAAACGTGTGTCACGAATTCCCCCTTGTGCAAACGGTAACGATCATATAAGGAGGTCGATTAGCAAACATAGTGCAACATGTTATATTTATACATAATGTTATACAAATTAACGTAGTACTGCATCTTATACATATCTACATGCATATAACATTAATTGTTAAATTATATTTGTTTTTAGATTGTGGCAAATCGTACCCTGATCAGCAACATGAACATACTGCTTCAAGCCACATTGCTACGGGTTCAGATGCCTCGCAATATCAGAATCCGTGGCACGTCAGTTTATTTAAAAAGGTGCGTGTATATATTAATAATTATTTCTTGGAACAACGTTATATGGATAAGATTTGCAAATATTATGGGGAATCAAACTATATATTATACTCAATAACCTGACAGTACATATAGATATTTAAATCAAACTTCAAGAAATATACACCTCATATAAATATTTTGCTAGCATTTACATATGAAGCAGTTGGAGGTAAGGTAAATCGACGTAGACCCCTAGGTTTCAGCTGAATAGTTTGAGAACAAATTTAGCTGTTTTATTGACCCTTTATATATTTTATCAAATTAAAGATTGGGATTGCTTATGGCGCAAGCGTGTCGAGTACAGCATTACATTAAACAAAAATATATGATAAATATATATTTATATAATACACATGCGGTTGTTTGATAGCTACTAAAACGTAGAACATGTTTTCTTTAAAATGTTCACGTTTCTTGTTTCACTATTATTTTTTAGAATACAAACAATGTCAATATAAAGTATATATTTATAAAAAATATTTATACCAATCTATATATTTTGTCTGCGAATATTTATACAAACATGCAACAATTGTGTGAAATGTTGGTGAAATCACAGTTTTTACCATGTCGATATTCTGCATCGTCCATAAGACTTTGTTACACGAGTTTTAATTCTGAAAATAGAATAAACGGACGTTACACAGGTGTTGTATGCGGTATGCTTCTTATGCAATAATTTACGAAATAAAACCAATTTTCCAATATAGTAACGTTTAGTTTAGATACATTTATCTCAACTTGTCATAATTGTGTGCAGGCGTGTTATGTGAACAAAATATGGGGATGAATTAATAACTAATTTTAAATTGTTCGATATTTGGTTTTATGCCGAGACCTATGCCGATACCCATATGGAAAAGCAGTATTATTATACTAATAAGATGTTCATTTGTTGTTGTTTTTCGTTTCATTTCTGACAACCTTGTTGTAGAGCGATACACATCCTTTTTGTGGAGGGTCACTTATATCCCAGAGATTCGTAGTGACTGCAGCCCATTGCATAAACGAGAGCCGCATGACAGTGGAACAGTTTAAGGCATCCGTTGTGATTGAATTCGGTACATAAAGAACATTTAAACACTTAATGGTGTTGAACAAATAACACATGTTTATAGTGTATAATCGTTGTTGCCTTCTCTTTGTAAACGATATGTTACATGTTACAATAAGCTGCATAGTAAGAATAAGGTGTCCACTGTGAGGAAGCTCCAAATTAGTCTGGAATATTCCATGGATTGTGGGGAATAAACATTACTAAATTTATTATAGTGTAAATTTATTGTTTCCCACTATTTCCAAGTAGCGTCTTTCCAAAATATGACGAAAACATGAAATTGGTAAGCTTTATTACCAAGAATGTATTGTCTCGAGATGCCTTAGCTCAATAGTTCTTCACCTCGACATAAATACAAACATTTTGCAATAACATAACACCAATACGACGATGCGTCGAACGCAATACCCTCTTAGCTACGTTAAAAGTGAACGTCATATTTTGAGATTAAATAAACTCTTCGTTTGTAAACTTCTGTGTAAACTTCCATATATAGGTGTAGAGTGCAAGATCAAATGTCAAATGTTTGAATGAACCCATAACGCTTTTCTAGGAAGTATATCATTCATTGATTACAAACAACAATGTCTTAGATCGAATACTAAGACTCTACTGAAGGTCAAACGTCACTAAATTGTCTAGAACACACTTTTATATAACTTTGCAGAAGTTACAAGCCTACTGAAACAGTTATTTTCGTACAAGAACCATATCCCTAGCTTGAAAATCAAGGTCAAAATTCAAGGCCAAGCATGGAATGTATGAAATCTATCCGTTGATGATATTCCTGTTAACGAAAACGTCTTTACTGATGGGCATATAATTTGTGACAATGTCAATATGGCTTCTATTACTGATTACTGGTCATTGTCATAAAACTCGATTATATGTATATTTACATATATATATTCACGTTCCGACTGCAGGCAGCCTGAACTGTATTCAAACTGGACTTGAAAGACGGGGTGTAAAATCAGTCATTATTCACCCTAACTACAACAAGATAGCACCGTGGGACAGCGATATAGCCCTGCTTGAACTAAGCGAACAGGTTGAATATTCTCCTCGCATTCGTCCTATATGTGTACAAGAATATTCAAAAACTCAAATTCTAATGAATGACACTAATAGTTCGGAAGGAAAGGCAGTTGGATGTGGAGAGGTCAATCGAGATTACACAAGGCCAATGAAACTCCAGGTATATATTAATAGTGGTGTGTGAATTCGATCAATACATGTCTACAATTTCGACCATGTGCAACGAAACTTCCTCAACTCAAGGTATCGAGTTAACGTGTTATTAATACTGAATTGTTGGCTATATTCTCTTAAATATTTGCACAGTGTTATTATAAGTAGTCGACATTAATACTTAATTATACTTATATATTGTTGCTGTTTATACACAAATAATGAAAAATAATGTAAACGACTTCTAATTGTAAGTACTACTATATAATGTAAGTGTATTTTGATATTGCAGATACAAATGCANCTCTCTCTGCATTACATGTCTACCTATCTGCAACATGATTCATGGTTCCAAATGTGTATTTGTGCTGAACTTACCCAAAAGGCATGCAATGACACAACGGCTGCGGCAGTCATATTAAAGACAAAGATTTGGTTTGAAGAGGGTATTGAGGGAATTTACGTAGGAACAGTATAATGAATTAAGGAAAAAGCTTTGTTTTTCGACTACTTGATGTTATTGTAACTTCTATCAAAACGCAGCCATAAAGATGAGCGTCTAATGTTGCGAATGTCACGAAGATTTTTGTCGTTGTCTTCGCATTCAACTTAAACTACTTTAACATACATGTGTTGAACGATTCAAATTATTGCATTGGTAATCGGAAATAATCGAACAAAATATTGTATAATGATGCTGACAACTTTTTGCAACAATCGTCAGTATTGAAAAAGAGTTAACTTAAATCGTAACTTGCAACACTACCAGCATTTCATTATAGCAATTACAGATGCAACTGCCGATGAGAAGCAACTCATTAATTATCACAAATAAAGGGTCATTTACCTTCAAAATACGCTACAATCATATATTAAACGGCACCCACCTCAATTGTCATACGCACAATTTCAATGCATGCAACTTACGAAGAAGATATGTGAAATACAAAAAAAGTGCAGTAGGTTGTCCTTATTTAATTCATTACGCAACACCTATGGTTTGTGATTGTTGTTGCCTGCACATGTGAGCCGAGACATCTGCCTCGCAGTGGCTCAGTATGGCTAAGACGCTGTACATAAATATGTTTATAAAAGAGTCTAAGTCATTCCGTGAAAACAATCACAATAGTAGGTGGCATGGAAACAAATCCAAAGAGTAATTAATATATATACTATAAGGTATTCTTTGTAGTTATTAAGTTATCTTTATTAGCGGGATTCGACACAGCGTGTGGAAGGCTACTTTTTGCCCTAAATGAAATTACTATAAAATAACAAAAAAGGTTGAGCTCATCGAGACTTAGTTTGTGTTTCATTAGCACAAATCGCTTGATTCGCACACACTTACCATTACATTTTAAAGGGGTATTGTTAACTTTATGTTTGCGTAGCTTACATGCAGACGTTAATTCAGTGGATTTTAGAACCTTTGAGTCAAGCTCCATTTCATTGTAATAAAAAACTTGAAATATGTGGTTTTCGTTAATTAATCAAGATTGCATAGACCAAACGCGATGACACTTTTGTCATAACAATCTTGCAAGGTAATATAACCATTGATTACGTTTGTGGCTACTGACGTGCATGGCATTGTAACGTTAATATAAATATATATTTACAAACCCGAATTCCTCTCAATGCGTTTGCCAATCGCATGCTTAATGTATGTTAATTTTGGAATATAAAGTAAGTGAAGCTATATACATGTAATGTGTTTCAGAAACATCCAGCAGGTGACGTTTGCCCGGGCGACAGTGGTGGTGGATTCATGATGAAACATCCAGGAGGATTTACGTGGGTGCTGGCGGGGATTGTCTCTTTTGGGTTCCCATGCAACATGGGATACCACTACTCATATTTCACCAACGTGGGAATGTTCTACGACTGGATTGATAGAATCGCAAAATTTACCGATGAACAAATCACACTGTGTGGTGAGTTATGTAGTCATTTTGCCAATCAACGATTAATATGATTATTATACAGTTGAACTTTTCATAATATTTCGCCAATAACTTACTTTGTTTTTAAGAAATCCTATACCTTGACCGATATTTAGGTAAGATCACACTTATTTCTTAAGTCCTATTTGTTTCCATTATAAAACGACCAAAATTAAATGTTTGTTCTTGTTTTTTTTCCGTTTTTATTTTCAATGTCGAATGTTTAATTTCATATGCAATACGATATAAATATTACAAATATATAAATATCATGATAAACATGTATAACTGTTTATAACATACACATGGATTTGCATAGTGGAGTATCGCACGTTTTGCAACATTCTTTATCAACAACACTATTATAGCGATATAACAATTACAAAACGTTTATGTTTTCATTTAAATAAGTTCATTCAATAGAATATATCCATACAACATATTTTATGCAAGAGCAACATATAGTACATATTGTGTAGTAAATATAATAAACAGCACTTCGCCGAGTATCGAGTTTTTGAAAACTCATCTAATCATTTAATGTATTTACAAAACAAAATGTTAAAATACTCTTAAATTATTATACAATCAAGAAATTAAATCATCAACACTGAACTAGCGGTAGAATACTTACAAAAAATGATGCTGTCTTTAAAATCTGTGCACTCATTAACAATACACAATCAACCTATTTAATACAAGAAAAAAAAACATATAGTGGGATATCAAATAGTGGGACTTCGCCGATCAATGTGTTTTTGAATACTCATTTATTCATCAAATATATTTACTACACAACACTTCATTTTTCGGAACAATATTAGATAAGTATATATTCAAGAAATGCAAACATCAACAATACACTAATGGTTTAAAAATTACAAAATACGTTCACTCATTAATCATTATTCCATTATAGTCATGCATTAAGATTAAAAGAGAGGGTACGAATGGATCCAACGTCAATACCCAACCATATCTGAACGATAATGACAAAGGTATTTTCTGGACATGTCGTCTCAAAATGATGAACATTGATGACAATTGATGTTTAAATCCATGCACAATTGGCAGAGTTTAAAAATGTGCACGAAACCCATACCACTTCTGGAGTCTGATGACAGTAATACGTTCAATCAGTAATGTATTTAATCTATCTGCTATCGATATATGTGTCGCTTTCTGAGAAAACTGGGCAAAATGCTTGTGCGTAAATTGTCATCCCAGATTAGCCTGTGCAGTCCGCACAGGCTAATCCGGGACGACAATTTCCGCTTTTATGGAATTTTTCGTTTAAATGATGTCTCTTCTTAGCGAAAATCCAGTTTAGGTGGAAATTGTCGTCCCGGATTAGCATGTGCGGACTGCACAGGCTAATCTGGGATGACGCTTTACGCACAAGCATTTTGCCCAGTTTTCTCAGAACACGACATATATACATCAACATGAGCCCAAATAAATTCGTGCAATGCGATTCAGACTGTTGGACCTGTCCGTACACCATACGTATTAAACGCGTTAAACCGTATGATACGCTTTTAAGACTTTTGGACCGGTTCGTACGTTGAACCGTTTGATCCGAAGCCGTATGATACGAATCGTATCAGACGATTTATGACGGGTATTATTCAATGTATTATTCAATTTAAAACTAGAATTATTCAGTGTAAACCGTATGAAACGGTTTACGCTAAACTGTATGATACGAATCGTAAACCGTCTGATCAATACGAATCATATCATACGGTTTCGAATCAAACAGTTAAGCGTACAATCGGTCCAAAAGTCAAAACCGTCTGATACGATCGTATCATACGGTTTTGACTTTTGGACCTGTCCGTACACCATATATAACGCAAGAGGACCACGTGGCTACCTTAATGGTAATCTTGTTATTGGAGGTATGGATACAAAATATTTCGTAAACATATGGCTTGTCTGCTCTATCAAGTTTGTGCAAATTAAAATATTTTGAAATAGCATACACACAGTTTAAATCTGCATGAGATTTGTCGCGAACATAAATACCACATGGCTAATCTACACGTCACCGTTGAGGCGAAAGGTACAAAAACAAAATTTCATTGTCAAATCGTGAATATCCGTTTGTTCGATTGTATTCATAAATCTAAGTAGGAATACGAGTGTAGCTATATAGCTTTGTGACATGCTGGTATGCGATAACAGGACGGAACGTAGGAAGAGTTAATCGTGTAATCTCGTGACTATGGTAGGGACCAACAAGCACGTTGCTGTCAGATAACGTGCATCAAACACATCAGTAACTGACGACACTCGGAAAGTAACGTTTATCTCGGCTTTCCGAGTTATTTTCGATTGCGCCAAAAACAGAATTACGTCGGATATAACTGAAAAAGTTATCGTTACATAAGTGCATTATTCGCCAATACACGTACCCGTTGTTCTAATTATTAGATTTTTAACAAAGATATATTGCCAAATACGCATAAGTAGAAAAATCCAATGAATTGTTGCGGACTGACGGATGACGAAAATTGTAAATGTGTGGCTTACATGCAACGTACACTACTAAGTTGTTTCTTTATAATTGATGGAGATGAACTTATGTATGGCAAAGTTTATAAAGAAATATAACTAAAGTGTATTCCCAAGACACATGGGACTAGATTATATTATAGCGAACAAAGTTCTATTTTTAGCTGAGATAGATGTCCAATCGTCGTTTAACTCCCCAAAGGATCCATGCAAGTCGATAACGAATGGAAAGATAACAGACCGCGGGAAGTCAGTGGAATGTGACATCAACCACAGTCTGGTGTTCAGCAATGGAATGGTCGCCAGTTTGTACTCGAGATACTCGTGCACCTGCGACCAAACTTCCGGTACCTTCAGTTGTATGGGTTCCAATGTGGCGTGCAAACCAAGTACGAATTTACATGAATAGTTATGCGTGGTTCTTTGACATAGTATATTGTATATAGTTGTTAGGAATTTAAACTACACGAATCTACTGATCGGACATGCCAAATTGTGTCGTGTTCTGAGAAAACTGGACAAAATGCCTGTGCGTAAAGTGTCATCCCGGATTATCCTGTGCAGTCCGCTCAGGCTAATCCGGGACGACACTTTCCGCCTAAACTGGATTTTCGCTAAAAAGAGACTACATTTAAACGAAAAATGTCATAAAAGCGGAAATTGTCGTCCCTGATTAGCCTGTGCGGACTGCACAGGCTAATCGGGAATGACAATTTACGCACAAGCATTATGCCCAGTTTTCTCAGAACACGACAAAAATTAAGTTTTAAAATTCAAATCAAGCTCTACCACCTACAGTTATACGTATGTAATATATGTATGTAATTTTAAAATTGTATTGCAATCAAATTTAAACTTTAAGTAAACCAACTTAAACATGCTTCCAAATGGTTGTAGTATTGTTTTGATGTAACCTTATGACAAAGCTGTGCGTGCAAGCGATCGTTCATGTGTTTTGTTTGAAAAAAACAACTCTCCTTATAACGCTGAAGAATCTTTTCAGAATTGTATCTCTACTGATAATCTTTCAAAATTGCTCAAACGGTCTGTTGCGCCTTAAATCACGGATCGCAAATGTAACTTGCGTGAAACTTTCGACTGAATATGTTACACAAATGATATATTTGGTCGAAAATAACACGCGAATCAAAATAATATGGTACGTAGGAAGTGATATACATGTATTCGTGTGGCTTACGAATTAACACGAACAACAAAAGGAATATGTAACGCTTAAAAGTGGACAAAAAGAAAAATGGAAACGAACCCATCATATTTGTATTTAGAAACATCTTCGTTTCATTGCTTTGAAGTTTGCTTATACATTAGCAACATGGAACTACACTTGGTTGGCAGTAGCGTATTTTTTAAACAGCACCGGAGGTCCCCATATGTGATTGTATATGGCATCAGTCGTAATATATTCATAAAAAAAATCTGGTCGTGGTCTAGGGGTTACACTCAGGTTTCGCAGGTTCGATCAACGCTAAATCCTAATCTACTTTGGCGTCTTTTGCGTGACAATAAGACATTAAACCCAGGTGTAGTTTACTAGGTGCTTAAAATCAGGCACGTTAAAAGAACCAGAATCGTTCTTTCTTCTTCTCTGGAACTAGCCCCTTAACCCAACCTTAAAGTTTTTAGGGCCGACGGCCATATGGGAGAAACCTGGGTCACTCGATATAATCTACCGCACACTCGTCTGTACAGTGTACAGAAAAAACGTTTGTGTGTTTTTATTTAACGAAATATCTAACTTGTGGTAAAGATATAACTAACTCTTCGGAACGACATAATCAACCACTTTGAATACAATTAGTTTTTAAAGCATTTAAAGCGCGACATTGCCTCATTAATGTTTCCAAAATTAGGTTAGCCTTCTTTGTGTCCGTCATTTGGGGCATGCGTATATTTTGATTGGTTGATTATGTCGTTACCACGATATATTCATCTTGTTCCAACGAGTTACTTAGGCGTCGCTTTCAACTTACAGCTTCTTCCAGTGCATTTGTAATTCCTATACCATAACTAATACTTATTCTTAGTTATCTCGTTCCCTTAAGTTACCGGTAACTTTGTCGTTCCCATGACTCACTTACTTGTTCCCAAGACCAACTTATATGTCTCTACGAGTTTCCAACTCTTTGGAAACAGTTACTTAGTCGCGAGCAAGAATAACTAACTCGTTGTAACGACATAAATACACAATTTAAAGGTCACATGTGTGCCACCGAACGTCTGTCATCTATCAAAAAACGCTATTATTGGAATTAGTTTATTGTGACCTCAATCTGACTGTTGTATTGCACACCATACTGGATTTGATGCTTGATGTTAGCGATCATAACATAACGGTCGGCTGCAAAAGTACATCATCTCAATGCTCCTTCCTTATCTCTTCTTCCTTATCATCCTCTTAACAGCAACAGCATCTGAAACATAACACTTACATCTGCCTCACCGTCACCTTTTATAAGCAACGCGGTTGCAACGAGTATTATCGGACGATTCATCAAAATCGTCAACTTCATTATAATCATGTCATAGCATTATTAGACGACACATATACATCATAACAATAACTACATGTTACAGAAATGTATGTTCTTCTTTTTCAATAGAAAATGTATCAACATACCACTCATAAAAATAATGCTTCTTATTCATTTTAGATGGATGCCCGTTACCTTCAAACTTAGAACAAGGGTTAACATTGTTTGATGCCAAAGAACATCAGTTCATCTCCTCAGCCAACCGTTATGAAATCCCGCATGACGGAGAGTTGATTTTCAATTGTACACCATCTGGAGACAAATACTACGAACCAAGTGGGCGAATTTTCGCGTGCTACAAAGGCTCGTGGGTCGTGCCAGGCGAGGAATGGAATTTTGACAATAACGGAAACTTTCCTCAATGTCGACCGGGTATGGCACGTTATAAGTATGCATGCGTGTCGCGTTGATTTGGTGTTCAAACCGAGTTTTCTTTCAGCGCAGTGGCCATTGACATGGAACGAATAATGACTTTCTAAATTTAAACAAATATATATTCATTAAATTTACTTTTTAAGCAAAACGCGTAGTTCTTAACAAGTGGATGCATATACGAGCCCATGTTGATAGTATATTCGTTAAAATAAACTTCAAACAATAGATATTATCGCGCCACAAAGCGTTACTCATAAAAACCACATCTAAGTAATTACGGCTGCAAAATTGGAGTAGTTTTACTCATAAAAAATATACGCATTGAGATAAACAATTTTGAGTCAATGCTAAGCCAATTTCAAAGTAACACAATTTGCGTTATATTTTACGTGCTTCTTTGCAGTCAAATGTCGTGCGAGTCACTGCCAGTTTGGCGGCCACTGCATTCGAGATTTCAAGTGCCAATGTCCACAAAACACGACCAGTGAAAATTGTGAACATGGTACGTATCACACAATAAGTGACCTCATATACATTTGTTTATGTTATAGTATTTTATAGTGTCCTATTAAAGGATTGTGTTTCAGACTCTGTAATAAGTATCTTTAACTTAAGCATGCACCAATATTGATTAATATAGCTGTATATGTATCGTATAAATGTGACAAAAACGCTTTGTATTCAGATTATCAATGTATATGACGACCTTAACGTCACATAAAGTGCCGCGCTTAAGTGTGAAAGCTACGCATTATGAATCTAAAGGAAAGACAAACGCTATTGACCCACAATCAAAACAACACCGCCCAAGTGATCAACGAATGACGCTATCAAGTGCAAATTCTCAAAACACTAGCTTTAGTTTCAAGAAATCTTGTGACACGTACTTAAAGCTCTTGATGAAGTCGTCATATCACTTAATGTGCAGATGTGTTTTAAGAGGTACTCTTAATTAATCTGTAATTACTAATGATTCTAAAAACATTTAAGAGCACTGGTTTTTAGAAATCTGTATTAATTATTTTTCAACTTTTTGTCCTGTAATGAACATGTAAGAGAACAGCGTACTCGAGATATCAACATAATAATTCTCTGAAAAATGGATTGAAGATATGTGAAAATTATAGTTTATAAGCAATCTTTATTGGGCATTCATAAATGGGTTGTTTTTTTAATACAAACGCAAAATGATGAATTAATTTTGATTGGATTTGTTGTTATTGTTAAAACTTTTGACAGCACATAATAGACTTACATAGGCGTAAATACACGATAAAGAGATTGGTATGGGCGAGAGGTTAAGAACACGACCCCGGTTCGAGTCCAATGGGAATCCAAAACAATTGAAAAAGGTTAACGATACTTTCTTTTTGTCTTTAATGATTGACTCAAAATAGCGATGCATTTATGAAGAGGAATCATTCAATGACATAAAATGCAAGAAAATAAAATAAGTGAACATGATTCTTTTATTGTAAAGAGTTGGTTGTTCCACCTTTTACCCTTTCATTCTCGAGCAACTACATTGCCTTCAGTGTTTTGAGTAATAATCATACCTGGCTGCTGACTTTATGTTGCCTCAAAACATCGAATACGTTGATATTTGAATGACCCTTCTTTACTGCTGAAATTATGGTTATTTCAATGCAATATAAATAGAAACAAAAATCTGGTACATTAAAAATGGTAAACATTGTACCTTGTCAAGATAGTATGGTTTTCTATTTTTCTCTGTCAAATCTCCCTCTCCCTGTCCTGTCCAAGCTATTTTGTAAACGTTTTTATCGAATTTGCAGTCGAACAAAATGCCTTCCAGATTCTGGAAATTGCTCATCAAACCTTCGGCGCATTTGAACATGACTTGGGTGTTGCTTATGTTGCCTTGCTTTATCATAGCGTGTTTCAGCAAGTCGTTCTATAGGAGAAGATCAAATAGTTCTTGATAGTAATGTATTATGTAACTTTTTAGTAATATAGTACAGTATAAACACAATTTGCTACTTAAGCTGCCGTTCATAGTATTATAACACTCACAAACATTCAGTACCGCCACCAACTCAACTAAAACAAAACAACGAACAAAACAACACGAACAACAATACTAAAGACTACAAAACCAACTTTACTATTCCTACTACTAGTCTAAGTACAACTACCACTGCTACTACCACTACGTCGTATACGACTACGTATATGCCTTTAAGGACGAAACAATAAAATAAAAAATAATGTAGACTATCTGTTTCAAACTGACTAACAGGGACTGCGTATACCGCAAATGTCTCACACGCGATCAAAATTACACAGATACGCATTTGCACGCCTAACATTCTTGAAAATGTCTTAAAGTGTGGTGTTTGAAATTTGACACTATTATATAATTGCTCAGTAATTTGACAATCTATTTAAACAGCATGGAACGCATTGAATGCAATTTATAATGATAATCATTCAATGGTTCAAACACTTGATTGGTCGTCCGTGACATGGCCATAAGAGTTTGACCCACTTATAAAGTAATTAACCGACTTCGGTGGCAAGTATTTCGCAAATGACCAAACTTGAAACTTAACAGTCAACCTCTCACGAAAATATGACTGTATTCATGAACGAGTATATTCTTTCAGAGGCCGCTGTATTCCAATACTTGAGCCTAAACATAAACACTTGAGAAGCAAGTTATGTGAAAAATCATACGATATTTATAGGTTGCGACACTGTTTGAGGCCCGACTATTATTTGTTGAAACACTCATGTGACACTATTTTGAAACACTTTTGACGCTCTTGAATGTTTTGGCAGGATATAGTTTTTCTACAAATTAAAATATATGTGTTGCAATTTGTAATACAAATCCCAGACTAAACAAATCTGCGCACGTTATATTGTGAGGAGTAAGGATTTAATTGATACTAGTCTGGATGTGGGTCATTAGTTTAAAATATAGTAACCTTCAAAATATATTCACGAGTTTCCGGTCATTTAAATTAACAAATATAGGGCTAATATTAGAGAACTAACTATTAAACCCAACACCGTTGGTAAGAATGTTGACTATAGACCTTCATTATCAGTACACATATATTTGTTAAAAAAAATGAAGGCTATGTTTGCAATGAAAAACCTTTTAAATGCAAAACTTTAACATTACAATCTAGAGTTGAGATAACACATATTAATATCAACAAGTACATTTTTATTTGACGCGTAAAACTGGTACTTAAACTGTTAGTGGTAAAACTACTTGGCTCTAAACTCTATTTATTAATGTTGTTTATTCATTTCTTTAATTCACTTTATTTATTCTATTTAAAGACGAAGAACACAGAGTCAACGTCTTTAACAAAAGGGCTTCGTGAAAGAAGCATCTTTGCTGATTTTTTTTTCTTTTGCGATTTAGCCTCAGCACTTTTTGACTGAAGTACTTTCTGTTAACAGAAATCGGAGGATTGTGAACGTGACACTTTTTCACAAGCAATTCATTTTAGCCTTTCGAAACAGCTTCATATGGCAAAACAGAACACTTACCAAAAACCACCGGATGAACGCACTTGTACATAGCTCAATGAACTTTACGCACACTAAATGGCAGTAAAAAAAAACATAATGTAGTGAGTAGTTTTATGTCAAATGAAGTTAAATAGTACTTACATACATTATAATACATTATTATTCGCCTTCAACTAAAAAAATACTTTACATTCCAAGACGATCATCCCAATGATGAAATGGGTTCTTGATAAAGTGTATGCCTTATTTTGCAAATACCTTCAGAAGGACTAATTTAAAAAACAAATCCATCTACTACTACGACTTCTACTACTACTACTACTACTACTACTACTACTACTACTACTACTACTACTACTACTACTACTACTACTACTACGGATTGAATATATGAATTATCTTCATTGTTACTATATTCATCATGCATGTACAAAACAAACCTTAATTCCCAAATACACCCATTCAGAAGGCTATACCAATGTTGTAAATACATTTGTCAATTACGAAGATTTTTAAAGATAACTTGATCTATGTTGTTTCCTTGTTACCATACAATGGTTATCTAGGTACAAGGGACTTAATAACACGCATTTCATGTAAAATGACACTATATTGGTACATTCACAATAAATCAATACAGTCTATGCACGTTATAAAGTCTACCTGAACGGATGATCAATGTTCGTTACTTTATCAATGTAGAACGATTTTACTTCAAACTTTGTTAGACAATTTATATTAGATTCATGGCTTCCACTCATGTATCGAGGGGGTGAACGGAAGACTGTCATAACTCATATTAAATAAAGAAGGAGATACGACAGTTTTCCGTTCAGCCCTCGGTATGTATATCTTTAATAATACATTTTCGTGTATATATCAGTTATTGTTGAGTTGGTTGGTGGACCCAATAAACATTCTGGACGTGTGGAAATAATCATTGGTAACCGTCGCGGTACGGTATGTGATGATTTATGGGACGACAAGGATGCAGCAGTCATTTGCAGAATGCTTGGACACGGGTAAATATAATATAACACTTCAATGCATATACACGTAGTATAATATCACCACCTCCATTATCCCATCAGTTCGTCCATCCAGTGATTGATCCATGTAATACGCCATAAATTCCCTCCCTTAAAATTGTTAATATAATTACCAAGAATTGTTCGCAGTGGTGGGAAAGCGCTGAAACAAGCCCAGTTTGGTCAAGGCAATTCGAGTATCCTGTTGGATGACGTTCAATGTAACGGTATCGAAACATCTATCATGTCGTGCCATTCCAGAGTTGGCGTTCATGATTGTACGCACAGTGAGGATGCAGGAGTTATATGTAGCCCTAAATGTGGTGAGTAGTAACCAAGATATGGATATGAATGATAATTGTAAAATCTTATTCTAGTGCTTGTATATTATAAAAATGCTGGAATTATATTTAGTCCGAAGAAAGCAACTATGGAATTCGGTGAGTAGTGACCAAGCTATCGCCATTAAGAAACATTGGAATACGTCTGATACCTGCTAATACATTGACTTTCAAACCAATATTTGCCGTCGGACACTAGTTGTACTGGTCCTCTCAACCACGAATTCAAGTGTGAAATGAACGCCCAAGTAAAATATCAGATATTTTAATACAAATCCACGAATTGGCGATGAAACGAAAATACAAGGTTTTATGAATCTAGTAAATTTAATAAAAACAAAACATCGTTTATTGCTAGACCGAGTTATATTTTACAAGTATATTTAGGTATGCGCCCAGGTTTCAATGAGCAAAGTTTAATAGGGACAAAAATAGTTAAAGGCACACAAGCATCTAAAGGACAATACCCCTGGCAAGTTTATGTGGAAATGCACTACGGTAACAAAAATGGTAGTTGTGGAGGGACCATCATTGATCAACGTTGGATTATCAGCGCAGCACACTGCGTTGAGTATGTTTTTTCTTCTTTCATGAAAACGCAATGCTCATGGCCGATTTAAGCAATAATTTTACAACACTTAAGCTACTTTACTTCTTGAAAATTTAGTTTGCAGTTAAATATAGGATTCATATATAGTATGTGACTTTGTGTGAATACATACCATTAAAGTAACCATGTATATGTGTGAAGTAAGTTAATAACGAACAACAATACGCCTCTGCTACTTAATATAATATTATATAAAGAAAATACATGCATTCTTTTGTTGCAGGAAACTACATTTCGGTGACAAAATTCTTTTTGAAATAAATGTTTGTTTGCGTAACAAAAGGTATTCATTAATATATACTTTTTTGTTTACAGAAAATATACAAGACATGGTGCCCTTACAGGCGTCATTGTGCGCGCCGGAGCTCACGATTTAAATCGACCGGATGTCCATGAGCAGAAGTTTGAACTGAAACCAGATCAGATCATATTGCATCCATCATACAACCGTAAGTGCTGATAATATTGTTCTGTATCATGTTAACATAGTTGCTTGCTATAATCTTTCTTCATAATAAGGTATATGTAATAAATAGCGTATACCAGCTTTATTTATTTATTTTGTTCAATTAAGAACTTTTCTTATTGGGCATTTGATACAATGAAAAATAATACTCGTAGAAGTTCGTCCAAAAACAACTATTAAACATACAATGTATCTAACAAAGCAAAATGAAATAGCAATAGTTTGAGAAAATTTTGCCTAAAAATATACCTCATGCGAGTTATATCGCTGTATTTAGACAAACCCTTGAACTCAAAAGTACCAAAATACACAAACAGAGTACCAGGTCCCTGAATTATTTACGCACATACCTGAATGGTTATCTCATAAGCTGGTTTCAAATATATCCTTGTTCACAATTGTGTTAAGCGGAGTCAAAGACCTAATTTATGACTTAATCTTGCTGAAACTTTGTTAGAAACTTAATCTAAACAATATCTAGGCTAATATCGATGCATGTTTAATTGCGGTTCAAAATTATGTCACCAGGCCATAACTTAAACATGACTGTTAACACTCATTTAATACTCAATATTATTCAAACTTGGAAAGAATGCTTATCTTGACAATATCTAAGACAAGTTTCAAGTCAAATGAGGTTAAAAACTAGGTCACAAGATCGAATCTAAGAACAAACCGTATAAATACTCGAATAACGAACAGCTTTATAAAGTTTTTTTGAAGACCGGATGTTGAAAAAGGAAAATGACACCATGAAATGAATGTAACAAAAATCGAACCTGAGATGAAAACATTATTTGTAAAAGATAATTGATTTGGGTACGTCTCGTTAAAAAATATGTACATGATTTAATAGTAGGATACGACGAATTAACTGGCAAACAAAGCAGAATCATTAGATAAAAAAAAAATCGATTTAGTTTTGAAGAAATAAAAAAGAGAACAATTATAAAATATGCTGAGTGTATGTTCTGTCAGTAGATTAAAAAGTGTTCCTAAATAATATGAATAATTGGACCACGTTTTTAATATAATTATATATATATATATGTCATAAAGCGTAACCTTGAGATACGTTCTTATTTCAATCGTTAACTAATTGGGATGCGTTCTGAGAAAACTGGACAAAACGCATGTGCGTAAAGTGTCATCCCAGATTAGCTTGTGCAGTCCGCACATGCTAATCAGGGACGACACTTTCCGCCTAAATTGGATGTATGCTGAAAGAGACTTCATTTAAACGACAAATGTCATAAAAGCGGAAAGTGTCGTCCCTGATTAGTCTGTGCGGACTGCACGAGCTAATCTGGGACGACACTTTACGCAAATGAATTATGCCCAGTTTTCTCAGAACGCGACTCAATTTGTCATATGTATAAAATAATTTATGATATGGCTTTATAGCATCCACTTTTGATTATGACCTGGCATTGTTGGTGCTGAAGAATGATACAATCATCACAGTCAATGATAACGTGCAGCCAGCTTGTCTGCCGGATGTAAGAATGCCTTACGATCTTGGGCTCAGGTGCCACATCTCTGGCTGGGGTGCAACAGCATATAAAAAAGGTATGTTGAATTACTATTTTTGAGTAGAAAACGACGTTATATAATTGGAAATTCCTCTAACTATAATATAACTATTACATTTTACAGATCTGTCGAGTGTGCTTTTAGGAGCCGAAGTAAAACTCGTTAACGATTCTATTTGCGCAAATAAATACCAGAACATGGAAAACCCTGAAAACATTACATCAAACATGGTGTGCGCAGCTGATTTTGATCGTGGCATGACACATGTGGAGGGGACTCTGGTGGACCACTGGTTTGCAATGTCGGAGGCCTATTCTACGTTATGGGGGCAACATCATTTGGACTGAAATGTGCTGAACCAGGATATCCGGGAGTCTATGCTAGGATACGTGCAATGATGCCTTGGATTGCAACGATGCAAAGGTATGATTAAAAATACGAACATGTCACAAGTACACAATATTGGTCATAACATCCATCAATACTGATACTAATTATATTGGATTTACTCTTCATTTATTAACTTGATATCGCTGATCCTGGTTTTGCGATTGTTTTGACAGTAAGATTTTATATCAAACATAAGCATGTCGTGGTAAATTTTACCTATATTTAATTAATATTGTCAACAAAATAAAATGTAAACTCTCAATGTTATCACGGTGTGACAACAATCGTCTATTGAGCATATAAGTCGTTAATTGAACCCCACTTCTTACTATCATTTTTGCCGCTAAGTTAATAACGTATAATAAAAATTAATCGGGCATCCAGTAAGGCTTCGTACTATAAACGATTACTGTTCTGGTTAAAAGGTGTACACTGCTTCAAGCTTTGAGTGTGTCGTGTTTTTAGTTATATTTACGGCATGGATATCTCAAAACCAAGATAATAACTTGATTTATGATCTGCTTAGATTGTGCTTTATATTACTACGTTGACAAAAGATAACGCCATGTATCGTTTACAGATGTATGTCACATGACAATGAAGATAAGACAGGATGTGGTTAGTGGTCATTTTATTTTTTTATTACATTTTTATACTCATGCGATTACTACCGTTTTGGTAAAGCAATGCAAATTCTGTAAAATTAAAAAAATGTAAAAATCAGTTGACCAAAGGATGCCATCATATTGTTGATTTCAACCAAACCTGTGCTGTACTATAACTATATTGTTGAAGTACATTATCAAATATACCTCATTGTATTACAAAGTAAATGGGTCAAAGATGACTTAAAAACATTTTTTTCTACGGATATAGTTTATTCTCCACAACTGTTTATACTTTCAATGATGCTTGCTGTTATATTCAGCTACCCGTCATACAATACGCGTTGTCACTGCTGATAAACGGAATGCTGGAACAGGCGGAGACGTGTACATTAGATTGAAGGGAACAAAAGGGGACACGGGAAATATAACTCTTCAAGGAGACTTCAAACAAAATTCTGTGAAAGACTTTGACAAGTACCTTCCTGATATTGGAACAGTTAGTTTTATTTAACATATACATGTTAGCCACTAAAATAGATTCCGCCTTGTTTTTTCGTTGCTCACAATACGTATTGCAATAATTTTAAACGTGTATTTGTGTTATATTACATTTAAATTCAATTTATATTGTAATCAAACTAATGCTTAAATGTTATATGTATATTGACATGTATCGTAAGCTCACAATGAAGGTAAAAGTATTATTATTTTTAAGTTTTAACATAAGTCTATATTTTAAAACATACAGACAACCATTACATGTATATAAATAATTTTGTGTCTGACAAAACGTCCTGTTACAACCAATCATTTTCCGTACCAGAAAAAAAGCATTTTACACAATACTACTCTATGTGAACGCTTCGCACAAATGACCGGTTTTAGTTCTGTTATATAATAACATCAATGCTGGACTTAGGATAAATATTTACCCATGAAAAATCAAAATAAGCAGTCTATTACTCTTTTGATTTTTTTTCGTTACATCAACATAATATGAGCCCGATGTGTCAGAATGAATGCACAGGGTATTTATAACACCATGAAAACATTAGGAAAAATGAATAATGTTTCACGCATACTTACAAATGGAAGCACGCTATATATTAGTGGTGCGCTTATGACCTGTATTTCAGATCCTAACAGTTGACCTTGGAGTTACACGCCGTATAATGAATGTTGACGGGTGGATACCCAACCATGTGACTATACACGATGAACGGCGAAATCACTTCTACGTGTTTGAACACGGCGGAACTGAATTGGACAATAGATCAAAAACCTTTGCGCGGAAAGGTGATTTTTATTTGAATATTATAGTTGTACAACCGTCGTATAGTTGACATATTTAAACTTAATCATGATCTAAGTGCAAACATTATATATGACACAATGAAGTAATATACAGTTTAACTGTTACGTATTATCAAATTGCCACCAATCCTTCCTGAGTAATATATATAGACAAAGTTTAATACGTAAATTCATATCTTCCTCGTGTAACGTGTTTTTGAATTGGACTGCGCACTCTAGAAAGTTTTATACAGTGTTTATAGGAGAGCATTTCGTTAACCGCGTACATTATCATACCTTTTTTTATCAATTCTGAATATTTGTGTTTGTTTCAGGATGTATTACTGCATATGCGGAGGAAAGGGGACATGTTACGGCATGGACAGGGTCGAGGCTTATAGCGGCAGGTAAAACGGTCTTCGAATGCAAGATGTTTTGTTCAGATGAAAACTGTGTACACGCGACGCACTTGGCGGCGACTAACCTTTGTACAGTCTTTGTTGAGAGACAGTTTATAAGACAGAGTGGTTATGGCTCACTTGTGCTTACACCGCATTGTGTGATTACGTGACAATCCAGTACATCCACGAGACATCATGATTTTGCATAATTCGATAGAAATGGAACACCGTGTCTATATGATTAACATGGCTAATTCTTGAACTTTTGTTCGTGACAAAACATTTTACGAATTAAATCATGTATGTAAATATATGTTCAGGAACATTGTTATACTTCTCTGTTGAAACAGCAGTAGTCAGAAATTGCCCACAGTGTTTTTTTTTTAAATTACACTCAGATTGCGGTTGTATTGAAAAACGTATTCTTTCCAAAAATAAGTAGTGCTGTGGTGTGCCTTTTAGAAATATGGTAATCATTTTAACCATGCACGCGTAAAAGTTCATTAAAGTATATGTGAAGAGTGAAATTGCTTTGCGTAATCATTTGCTTTTTTTCCTTTGACAATGTTCTGAGTTTTGCAATACACCAAGAAACAAATGCATCACGAAGACATATTTTATTTTAAATGAAGCTGTTTGCCAACTTATATATTAATGAGAGGCTACATTTCATTTTATAAAAGACATAAACAAGTTAATAGATTTATGTTATAAAAATGGGACATCTTCTTTTCTTATTACGTTTCGAAAATGTGATTTGAATAATGCAATACATGTTAATTTTAGTCGCGATACATAAAAATACATATTCAACATATAAATTGTAAGAACAACTATTTGAAATCTAAATATACTGAACACCATAAATAAAGTCGTTTGTATCGATCAAGAAAAATAATGTTTGATTAACAAAGGTTTCATTCACAATGTAATTTTCAAAACATCAAATGACACACACGCTCTTAAGGTCAGTACACATCTCAAACAAAGCTTAGGTTGGTCAGGTTGTCAAGCATGATGTACACAAGTCCCACATATACCTTGTCACGCATAGATCAGTTTGTGATATAGGGTCTACCTGGTTTGTAACTCAAGGTGTGGATTTACACCAACAGCGCTAGTAAAATCAAGTTAAAAGCCACTATAATTCTGAAAATAAACGAAAATTTCGTACAATGTTTCATAAAATAAAGTTAACCCATAAATAACCAGTAATCCTTATAGCAATAGCTAACATTTCAACGCTAGATGTGGTCCAAGATACAAAACGCTTTTTTTTTATTTTTGTGTGTCACAATAAATTCCATTTTAATTTCCCGCAACGAAATTAAAATAGAATTTATTGGGAAACACACAAATTAAACGGAGCATTTTGTATCTTGGACCACATCTAGCGTTGAAATAGTTGCATCTATTCATACGACACAAGAACACCAAGAGCACACTATATTGGTACATGCCCAGGTGTTGAATATCTTGTACCACAAACAAATAAAAAAGAGCATTTTGTATCTTGTTAAATCCATGTTACCAGACGACATCTAGCGTTGAAATGTTGGATATTGATATAAGGAACACTGATTATTTTCGGGGTAATTTTATTTTTATGAAACATTGTACGAAATTTTCGTTCACTTAAAGCGTTATAGAGGCTTTAAATAATCCCATTAATATGTTGAACTTTTCAAAAGATAAAAATACGAACTTTTTAAGAATGAACGTGTATAACATGTAGAATTACAGTATTTTGCCAAATTGGTGTGTAATATATCAGGTGAGACATAGAATTTAAAAAAACAAAAACAACACGAGGCTTGCCAAGCCTTTTGTATTCCTGTACAGCCTGATATATTACGATAGGGCAGAACACTAATTTTCTGTTGATCATACATATACGTCACCATTTAAAAAAAAAATCGCTACTTGTCTGAACTTTGTGCTGGAATGAATATGTTTTATAACGTTTGACGAGTTAACCATGACGGCATTAGTACTTGTGCTGAATATTTGTAAAATATGGATTTAACTGTTTTGTCTCTTTTTGTGAATACAATGTAGTACATTTTGGTATAAAATTGTTTTTGTTTGTTTAATAGGAATCATTTATACCGAAAATAAAGACTTCATAGTTGATTCCGAATAATATCCTGTACAACCAAACATTTACGCCTCCTACCGTGATAAAAAAAATCATACAATCTTTGTATCAGGTCTATATCTGCGTTAAGGTATAAAAAAAAACTGTATTATAAAACACAAGTTTACATGGTGGACTTTTATAAGAAACCGGTATGGTAATAGTATTATTTGTTGCTCAACATCTTGTCCATTAAAAAAAGAATCGAAATAAATTACCTTTATTTAAAAAAATGCTTATCTTATACAGATTTAGATTATGCATGTTGGCATGACTTCACAAGCATATGCACGCAATGTTTGCCTGTACCATCTAGTAAAATCATACTGAACAATATGCGACTAAAAAAGTCCGTCTGCTTCATAGGCAGCATTATCGTGCGATGCACACAAATACAATATGGTGATAAAATGCCTCTAAATAAATACAGGATTTCTTTGTTATTAAAATTAATTATTGTAAATAATTTTAAATCCTTAAATTGGTGACCAAATATGTTGCATCATCACGTTAAAATAGCATGCGTATATGATTATCATGACAACGTGAAATAATGAATTTGCTGACGAAAACACACAAACGATTGTATTATCTTACTTGTGACAATAGTACAGGGCATGCATAATAATGCATACACGTGTTTGATTTTTTTTATCTATTTTGCTTTCACTTAAACAAAACGAATTGAAATGAAGAGATTTAGCTTCAAGTATGTCATTCAATTTATGTACTTGATTCATATTGACGAGAACTTTTAGATCTTCGATGATCGATCTTGCAGATATGTATGGTAGTACCTATGCAATTTGTGCTCAGCTATTTCCGCTATAAATTGAAATAAAAGTACGTAAAACTGTTACTTAAAATTCAAAAGTGTTCATATATGTTTTACATCATCAACAACAACACATCAACATCTATGTCCGACGAGGGCTTAAATAGACAGTAGAACAGCCTTGAAAAGTACTCTGCATCAAGTAGAAATTAAAATAGTACATGAATACAGTATATTCTTCTTAATAAGAACAGGCCGATTTTTTAAAAAGTGACGGTAAAATATTTTCTTATTTGTTAAGGAGAATAATACAAATGGAATATTTGGGCCAAATTCAACAACACTTATAAAAAGAGAGTGAATAAACAACTTTGAATCGGAATGTTTATTATTGTTTGTATAGTATATCTCAATAAACATAAACATTTACCACAAATATAAATATCTACCGCCCGTACGTACGTAAAAAATATGTATCAAAAATTGAGCGAAATGGAAAAACTGGTAAATGTAAAAACAAATATGCAAAAATATAGCAATCAATACCGGATAACATATGTCGCTCATAAGTACACTACAACGGAGACGACTTTACAGCTTGCATAGTTTGCTGTCGTATCGCGGGACCTGTTTCTCAATGGGGACATCCTTCTTCCAGACAGGGGGTATGATGCACAGGGGCTTCCCCAACCTCGGGCGCCACACGAGCATCTGGGCGCTGTTGGCGTTGGGCGGCATGAGCGCGCAGCGGGGGATCGGCACGTTGTTCTCGAGCACGGAGGGCTGCTTGGGCACGGGATCGCTCACCAGCTGGGCTCGTTGGCCTGGAAACATGAGGGCTGGCATTGAAATACGTGTATATGTTGAGTATTGGAATTTAGAACGGGTATTAGAATACAGAGCGGCCATTGAAATAGAGGGTGCGTATTGAAATAAAGAGCGGTCATTAGAAAGCACACGGCGGGCATGGGCAAACAGATTGATTATTGGAACATGAAGTATGTCGGGCAAATGAACATATGGCAAAAATTGGAACATGATTCAGGCAATGGAACATATTGCGGGCAATATAACACAGTCCGGGAAAATTTTACATAGAGCGGGCAATTGAACATAGACGAGTAATGTAACATCGTGCTGACATTGGAATACAGATCGGTCATAGACTCTAAGGGTGAGAATCGGAGCACATGGCGGGTAATATATAGACTTGTGCGCACTTAAAACAACGGCACAAATTATTCGAACCAAATTTGAAGCTATGGCGTATCGCGCGAAGTTATCGTAACGTCTACATCAAATCGGAACCGGAAGTACTCACCCAGAGGGCGCTCGGGGTTGACGAGGATGTCGAGCTGCATGTTCCACATGAGCGTCTTGAGGACGTAGGCCTTCTGCGAGGACATGTTCCAGACGACAAGCCACACGTAGAAGCTCTGGTTGCGCGTGATGTGCGACAGATTGGGTGGGCCTGCGGGGAAATGTACACTAATGTTCAATTGTGCGGAAAAACGTACACTTATGCTCAATTGTGCGGAAAACGTACACTAATTCTCAATTGTTGGAAAACGTTCTAAATTGTGTGGAAAAACGTACACTTATTCTCCATTTGCGGGAAAAAAACGTACACTAATGTTAATGCTCAAGTATACTACAATCTACCCCGGTTACGGAAAATACGCTTAAAAACATCTGGCCATACTCCGGGGTACGTTTTAGTATCTTTCCCGTACCCCGGGACATGTATATGTAGTACCTGAGCCGACAATCACCAATCGAGCTACACTATGAGTGTTAAAGGCGAAATAATGTTCGGGATTTCGATGTATATCGACAAACACACAGCGATATTGAGTCAATATGTTTTATTAAAAATCGTACGATTATGTTAAGTTACGATGCAATTGTTGATTAAGTATAATTTATAAGCAAAAATTTGTGTGATGGGTGAATTTCCGAAATTCTGTTAATTTCCTTGACATCCTTTGCATGCCCTTTTTTAATAAGAGTTGTCATGAGACTATATTTGCTGTAAGCTACAAATTTATTCAATCGAACTCGTTATCCTCGAACCTTGGTTACTTGTTTACACCAATTTGTGTGCACACGTTATTGGAATAGATGAGCTTACCCTTATAACTTATTAAACTAGAAATTTAGATCATTCTGGTGGTTACCTTCAATTGGTTACCGGTGTACAAAGATTGTTTTGCAAACTTTATTTGAATCTAAGAACGATGAGCTTACCCTTATACCCTTCTTAACTATAAATGTATGCCATTCTGGTGGTTACCTTGGCTACGGTTAGCGGGATTCCTCCAGGTCACGTGCGGATGGAAGTTGTCGTTCATGGAGACGGTGGCGGTCTGGTACATCTTGCACGGGCCCTCGAACGTCACGGTCTCGTTACGGGATCCGTACCAGGGGTAGTGATGGCCGTCACAGTCGCTGATCATGATTTGCGTACCGGAAGTCAGCTCCGGGAACTCCCAGCTCGTGCTGGAAACGAGCGCGCAGGGTGTTATTGTGTTCTTTGAAATTGAGAACGTATAATAAAATATTTAAATATACATCCCTTATATATAAAGTCTCTTAAAATGCTTGGAAAGACGTTTTTCTTTATCCAAACATCTCATGAACACGAATATTTTGTAAGTTGCAAGAGTTTTCCAATCATGCATATTGCTATTTAGAAATAGGTTGCATTACAAAAAAAAAAACATTTGTTCGGCAATAAGTTAATTTACTTCAGACTAAGATTGATATGACTAGTCTATTATAGCATCCCGGGACCTGCGATATGCGATTTGCACAACAAATT
>VMBQ01004682.1:52430-74209 GCA_007657795.1 Dreissena rostriformis
TAAGGGTCAATCTCAACCATGCATGGCCCCATTCCCAACCCTGGGGCGCCCCGCCCACATAGGCCACACCCACCAAAAATTTCCATTTACTATAATTTTTTCATTTCTACACGGATTCACTTCAAATTGATACTGAACTTCTCTTATGACAATACGGTCAATCTCGACTATGCATGGCCCCATTACCAACCCTGGGGCACACCTAGGTCAAACATTCGGTGTGGGGATACGCGTCGGCCTCTGCCGCGCCATTTCTAGTTCAATTTATTTTATTTTGTTTTTCATTATAACACTGAACCTTTTACCAAATGACCAAAAATCTACACTGATTTTCATTAAATTAGAAATCTAGTAAAATATAAACTGGTATTCCTTGCCATTCTGGACGTATTATAATTGTTGTTATTGTTAATTATACGTTTCTATCTTATGAGTCGTTCTTTGAAAACTGAGCTAAAAGCGTGTCCGTAAAGTTTTGTCACAGGCTAATCAGTTACGACACTTTCCGCCTACATTTGATTTTCGTTTAAAAGAGACCTCTTTAAACGAACAATTCCATAAAGGCGGAGAGTGTCGTCTCTGATTCGCCTGTGTGGACTATACAGGCTAATCTGGGGCGACACTTTACGCACATGCATTAAGCCAAGTTTTCCCAGAACGCAGCTTTAATGTTTGCAGTGGTCACCGATAAGGAGGTACCGCTGTGATGCAGTGCCGGCTTAAGCACTGTGGAGGCCCATAGGCAGTGAAACTTTTGGGAACCACGCCCCAGGCCCCTAGTGCCTAATAGAAATCCAGTGCCCAGTCGATTTCACTCATTTAAATTAGCCTACCAGTGTCACGCAACATACAATTGGTATAAAATAATTGGCGTTGTCAAGTAATTAGATAAGGCTAAGTAAGTAAAAACATATCCTTTCATCACGGTCTCATGGGGCCCCTAAAAGTCGCGGGGCCCATAGGCAGCTGCCTATTCCGCCTATTGGGTAATCCGGGAGAGATAGAGTTTGCCTCTCCGAAACTGGTATACTCACTATCCCTCGTCGCTGTACGTATTGTGGAATGTCATGTCCGTGCAAGCCTGGATCCAGCCGATCTTCCACTTGCACGCGTCCGTCATCGGGGCCACCTCCAGCGTGGCGCTGGCTCTGGGAGATGGAAAAAAACGGAAAGTTAGTTTAAACCTATTTATTTTAGCTCGATTGCATCGAAAGCCTAAGGCTTATTTGAAGCGCTCTCAGTGGAGATAGAAATCGTGACATCCCGGTCGCTAGGCGGACACCATATCCACTACGCCACGGCGTGCATTTACAAATTATATTCAGAGTTGCTCAAAACGCCAATTAAGTGTTCATATTTTTGTTAATCATGTTGCTGGTTAAATTAATTATAAATAATTATCTTAAGTGAAATGGGCTGTAAGCTTATTTGGCCTTGAGCATTTTGCCTAATTACTCCCTGGTCGGTCAAATAACCTATTACATGCCATGCCTGGTATAAGAAATCGATTTACTTTTCCCTAAAGTATAAAAACAGGAACCTGGTTTGACAACACTGGTCTTTGTGATGTTGATAATCGACAAATATTATTTAAGTTGATGGCAGATTCTATATATTCTAGCACATTCAGGTCTACGTGAATTTTTTCGCGCAAGAGGAGCGCAATTATGAATTTCGCACACATTCTGTATGTGCCTTTTATAACAATTGCACATCTCACGCCTTATACAAAAATGTACACGTGTTTGTTTTAAAGGAGCCATTTTAATAGATGAACATATATATTCAAGTAATCTTGACTAGAATAAAACTTTTAGATCCAGATCAATGTTACTAGACCGTGGACGACTGGAATAGCTTTATAAACTGATACAACAAAAATTGTGTTGCATTGAACCGCAAATGGGTATCCAAATACCTGAAGTTTGGTGTTTTGTATTTTAATACAGTGGATGAGCTCTCGTCGATGCTTGTAGGGATATTGTCGATCAAGGTTTTAAAATTCAATAGTCGAACCTTTTGATGAATTTCCTTCAGGTGACCAGGCTTTATAGCAATTTTGTTAATGTTACCCATGTCGGTTGTCTCCGACGAAGCTTTTTGTGCCATAATTTTTATACAGAAAAGCAGTTGCCGGACGTAAAATAGAATTTTGGACTGCAATGATGTTTCCGCAGCGTCTGCAACTTTGGCGACCTGCCTGCGGTCTGTCGTATCTTAGCAACGACGTTGCAGAATTGTGACGGTATTATGTTGACGACGTTACGTTAATCAGATTGTAAAACAAATACTTTAAAAATCGCATGTTTATAGTATATCTTCGGTTTGTGGCCATTAGATCTATATTATTTTGAAATGTATAACTTGTGCCATCAGCACAGATAGAAGTTGGTAGAATAGTAGTAGTCGCGGAGTGGATTGTAACCGAATAATTTTGTTTATGGATTAGTTTTCTACTTTTTGTTACTTAATTTAGCCTGATTTCCCATCATGCAGTTGGTGTATGGATTTCCCTACTTCCGTTATAGATATTTAAGCGAGTGACAGCTGGTTAACTTTTTGAATGTCACAAATATTCTAAAATTTTAACACAAACTCTGGAGGATGGCAACGTATCGAAAGAATGCTCGCAATGGGTTATCCAAAAACGAAACGCAAAAACACAATGAAGTTAACACCAACGGAAAATGTGGCAATCAAATAAAGGCAAATTCACTTTGGAAAAAGTTAGTGGACATTGACGAGAAATGCACAGCCATTTGCGCAGTTTGTGCAAACGAGAGCTCCCCGCTGAGCTTGCTTAGGCCGGGTATGAAACTGATCGAGGTCTCGGCTCACGGGGTTCCCTGGCTGGTTGTCACCACGCTGTTTCTGCTGTCCGTGCATAAAGCGCACCACGTAGAGATGCTCGTGAACTTGTTATATGGTGAGTTATTAATTGAACCTTGTTCGGGAAAAACTGGGCTTACTGCATGTGCGTCTAAAGTGTCGTCCCAGATTATCCTGTGCAGTCTGGGACAACATCGTCCGTATCAGGGACGAGGTTTTCCACATCAGATTCAGGGTCGACATTTTCTGCCTAGACTGGATCACAGGCTCTCTATGGCAATGACTCAATGATTGACTATCCGTTGTGACTTTTTGAAAAATGCAGCTGCAGCCTTGATTTTTATAGCCTTGATTTTTATAAACCTGTTTATTATAATGCATACACATACTTAATCAATAAAAATCTTCGGAAAAAAAAACGTCTTCTTAAAAAAAAGATAGTTCGACATTGAGTCATTGCCATCGAGTGGCTGTGGACTGGATTTTGTGAAGAAGCAAATTCCTTTTATAAAACATTTCTAGAAAAGCGGAGAGTGTTTTCCAAGATTAGCCTGTGCAGACTTCACTGGCTTATCTGGGATGACACTGCACACATGTATTTAGCCCAGTATTTTTCAGAACCCGGCTAAATGACATTGACCATGTTTGGCCCACTGACTCCTTGATCATAAAAAATATTCACTGCATGTCTTGCTTCTGGTAGTGTTAAACACAAGACAACAGTAGTGATTGGCCAATAATGTACATATGTTCTGTTTGTTAAATAAATAAAAAAAAGAATTTACCATCTAAATATAAAAAATTAGTAAGGAATTCAACCATTGAATGCTTGTATGCCATTCATCACTCATCACTCATCAACAATAATGTTTTCTTATTAACTCGATATATATTTCAGCATTCCCTCTTCAGTAGATGTCCACCTTGGCATTGAAGAGTATATAGTTGAAGTTGAAGCAACACTAGCTATATTTTCCAAAATATGCTTAACAATTTTCCTTTCTTTATCACTTTTAGGCCTAATTCTTGACCTTATAGTCATCGGTGTATTGAAGACAGTATTCAGACGATCGCGCCCAGTGCACAACAAGATGGACATGTTTGCGACCGTTTCCATTGACAACTATTCCTTTCCCTCTGGGCATGCCTCCCGAGCAGGCATGCTGGCCTGCTTCTTCTTCATGCGATACCTTACCTGCCCCATGAAGAGTTTACTCATACTCGCCTGGTCTCTGATTGTTACTGCATCTAGAGTGGCTCTGGGCCGACATCACATCGTGGATGTTGTCTGCGGATATGGTGTTGGTATTGCAGAGTATTTGTTGCTGGTGTATCTATGGATACCGGTGGAAACATGCTTGAGTTGGCTAGAGCTGTATTTTAGTCACTTTCATTTATGATTTTAAATTGAATGGTCTTTTGGATTCTGATGGCATAATGAATTTTAGTAATTTTAATTTTTAGCTTACTGTGCTTTTTATGCCCCCTTTAAAAAAAAAGGGGGTATATTGTTTTTGGCCTGTCTGTCATAACTTTTGCAATATTGAAGATTGCAACTTCATATTTGGCGTGCATGTGTATCTCATGGAGCCGCACATTTTGAGTGGTGAAAGGTCAAGGTCATCCTTCAATGTCAAAGGTAAAAAAAAATAAAAAAAAATCAAAGGTGCGCATTAGGGGGCATTGTGTTTCTGACAAACACATCTCTTGTTTTTTTCTTAAGCAGTGGCCTTATATAGGCCCTTTCACCCAAAAGAAAGGCCCCTTCTCCTTATTTCCAAATTTCGAGCTATTTTTGGGAAATTTGAAGCCCTTTGCAGTTTTGTCAATATTTTTTCTCCCAAATTGGAAGGCCCTTTCCCCAAATCAAGAAAAAAAGCCCTGGAATAAAACAAAAATGTATATGTGTTTTGTGTTGCGGAACGCACCCACCATAAAAGGAAATCGGCAGTCATTGGGATTAGAACATGAAGTTTGACCCACCAAGCAGAATTTTTTACATTTTAACTAAATGTCAAGAAAATGTTTGTTACATTGTCTTCGTATATAAAACTGCAGCAAGTTTGTTCAATTTTTTTATCTAACAGTTTTGAAACAAAATTAGTCAGAACTTTCTTCTTCTAATCATGTGTCTCTTCAATGTTCTTTTGATTTTATTATTCAGTTTCATTGTGGACATTGCACCTGAAAGTATCTGTGAATAACCTCTTCTAAAAAGTACCATTTATTGTTACAATTTGCTTTAAACAGTTTCAGTAGATACCATCAAAAACTGCGTGTAACTATGGGCAGACGCTTGTTTGTATTAAAAAAAAAACTGACTATTTTCTGATTGTTATTGTACTTAAGGAGAGTAAATAATAACAGTCATTACAATATTTCTCCTTATATTGATGTATTGGCATCAAGACAATAAAATATGGAAGATAATTCCAATCATCATTATAGAGAATGTACGTATTTTCCATATTTTATTTGATAAGGGTGTAATGCCGAAACGTCAGTAAAAGAAGAAATCTTAATCAGTTTTTTATTAATACATATGATGTTGAAAAATTAACTGCATGTTTATTATGTAAATGTTTGTATTTTGTTTTATGATACTTGGCCTAAGATCTGTTTTGCCTAATGTATAGATTGTGTTGGTGTTTAGGCTCGATTTTGTTGTTTGTTTATTTTTAATTGTTTTTAATTGTTTTGCTATAATTATTTTAATTATATTTATTTTGGTAGTATTAAACTATATATTGGTGGAAATGAACAAATAATATTGTATATTATATATATTTTTTTAATGTTAATGAAATAGTAGAGATTTAAAACTATGTAACAGATATTTGCTATGTTTACTAACTTTTGTGGAAATACATGTATATGAGATCTGTTATAAATATAAAAAAAATGATCTAAATGGACTAACTTTAATTAATTCTGAAATATCTGATTCTGAGTAGTATATTATTGAAATTTGAAAGTAGTTAAGAGTACTATTGTTTAAAATACAATTAAAAAATATACCGAATAATTTAACTTTTATTAACTTATGTGTGAGTATTAACATAGATAACCATTCATCTAAAAAAGTGATCGATTTTTTAGAAACCAAACCATAGAGGAGATTTTAAAGAAACAAAACCATAAGAAAAACTGAAAATAGATTTTTCCCAAAAGAAAAAGACCAAAAGAAAATACTTTTAATGTAGGAAGTTAAAATTAAAACCTACACATTGTGCTAAATGGTTAGCTTTAAATTATTGAATACCTTGAAAGTGGACAGTCAGTATTTTCTGGCATTAAATGCAACAAAAAACATACAAATTACTAGCTGTCAGATGTAGGTTTTTTAAGAAACTGCCCTAAAAATTACTTTTCCTTAATTCTTGAATATTTTATGTTGTTCTTTTTATGCATATATAGCATTCTTTATTTTCAAAGCTGTAACAAAAACATTAAAAACAGTAAGTATATTCCTGACAGTTGTTTTATTGTAATTGATATTTTAAAAGAATTTATTGTAATGCATATGAAATTCCATGTTTTATATTTTGTTTAAGTTTTATTTTCTTCATTTTTGTTGGTAGAAATATTTCAGATAACAAAAGAAAATAACTATTTAAGCTAATGGTACTAATAAAGATGCATATTATAATAATTTCTATGTTTTAGAATATGGTTGATTTATTAAAGACAAATGAGCCTTGCTCTGGGAAAGCCGGGTTTAATGCCTTTGGCTAAAGTCTGTGCAGTCCGCTAATCAGGGATGACACACCCCTTCGCCTAAACTGGATTTTCGCTTAGAAGAGACTTCCTTTAAATAAAAAATACAATAAAAGCGGAAAAGTGTCATCCCTGATTAGCCTGTGTGGACTGCATAGGCTTATCAGGGATGACACACCCCTTCGCCTAAACTGAATTTTCGCTTAGGAGAGACTTTCTTTAAATAAAAAACACAATAAAAGCGGAAAATTGTCATCCCTGATTAGCCTGTGTGGACTGCATAGGCTAATCTGGGATGACACCTTTCCCACATGCATTACATGAAAGCCCGTTTTTCCATGAGCGAAGCTCAAATACATGAATATTTTCTGAAAATATGATATTTTCTGATAAAAACGCTTTCTAACATGTATAACTGTTTTTCGTAGATTTGTCTGATAAATATCACTACCAATAAGAGTATACAAAGACCTTGCGTAAATTTTCAGGCACTGTTGACTTACTCAGAAAAATGTATTTAACCTACCGGTAACTTCAAATTATGCATTATGAATTTTAAATACCATTTGATAACTATAAACTGACAGGAAGTTTATAATTATTTCCTTTTGACTGTATACATTACAAAGATTGAATGATAACAATTGTAAATTCTTACTTAATGTATGACAAATCTATAGTGAATAGAAGGCCAGTCAAAAATAGTGTTTGTGGGAGTAGCTACTACAGTGGGAAGCGGACAACGACAATGAGTGAGGCCTGGTATTGTAATGCACATGGGGGGTTAGGGTCAGGGGTCGGGTTAGGTTTAGCCTTAACCCTAACCCGACCCTTAACCCTAACCCAGGGGTATCTCCCCTATATCAGGCCTCGCTCGTTGTTGTCCGCTTCCTAGCTACAGTGGCTATGATCAGTTCTTCTCAGTGAGTCGATTTAACAGTGCTCTAGGAAAACGGGGCATGTGCGTAAAGTGTCGTCCAAGATTAGCCTGTGCAGTCCTTATAGACTTGATTTTCATTCAGAATAGACTTCCTTTAAACGAACAATTCCATAAAAGCGTAGTGTCATCCCTGATAAGCCTGTGCACAGGGTAATCCGAGACGATACTTTATTCACATGCATTAAGCTCCGTTTTCCTAGAGTGCGGCTCATTTATAACATTTTGGCTGTTTGTAAATCTCTCATAATGTCTCTTGCAGCTCATTCATGGTATGCTTAGTGCTCACTGTAATGCAGCAATTTTTTGTAATTTGAGAAATCAATAGCTTAACCCTTTGCATGCTGGGATATTTGTCGTCTGCTAAAATGTTGTCTGCTAAATTTCTAAAATTAGCATTTTCTTCGATTTTTTTTTCCAAGAATACTATCAGAATAGCAAACAGTTTGGATCCTGATGAGACGCCACGTTCTGTGGCGTCTCATCTGGATCCAAACTGTTTGCAAAGGCCTTCAAAATCCGGTTCCAGCGCTCAAAGGGTTAAACNATTAGCCTGTGTGGACTGCATAGGCTAATCTGGGATGACACACCCCTTTGCCTAAACTGGATTTTCGCTTAGAAGAGACTTCCTTTAAATAAAAAATACAATAAAAGCGGAAAATTGTCATCCCTGATTAGCCTGTGTGGACTGCATAGGCTAATCTGGGATGACACACCCCTTTGCCTAAACTGGATTTTCGCTTAGAAGAGACTTCCTTTAAATAAAAAAATACAATAAAAGCGGAAAATTGTCATCCCTGATTAGCCTGTGTGGACTGCATAGGCTAATCTGGGATGACACACCCCTTGGCCTAAACTGGATTTTCGCTTAGAAGAGACTTCCTTTAAAAAAAAAATACAATAAAAGCGGAAAATTGTCATCCCTGATTAGCCTGTGTGGACTGCATAGGCTAATCTGGGATGACACACCCCTTGGCCTAAACTGGATTTTCGCTTAGAAGAGACTTCCTTTAAATAAAAAATACAATAAAAGCGGAAAATTGTCATCCCTGATTAGCCTGTGTGGACTGCATAGGCTAATCTGGAATGACACTTCCCTTTGCCTAAACTGGATTTTCGCTTAGAAGAGACAACCTTTAAATAAAATATACAATAAAAGCGGAAAATTGTCATCCCTGATTAGCCTGTGTGGACTGCATAGGCTAATCTGGGATGACACACCCCTTTGCCTAAACTGGATTTTCGCTTAGAAGAGACTTCCTTTAAATAAAAAAATACAATAAAAGCGGAAAATTGTCATCCCTGATTAGCCTGTGTGGACTACATAGGCTAATCTGGGATGACACCTTCCCCACATGCATTACATGAAAGCTTGTTTTTCCATGAGCGAAGCTCAAATACATGAATATTTTCTGAAAATATGATATTTTCTGATAAAAACGCTTTCTAACATGTATAACTGTTTTTCGTAGATTTGTCTGATAAATATCACTACCAATTAGAGTATACAAAGACCTTGCGTAATTTTTCAGGCACTGTTGACTTACTCAGAAAAAATGTATTTAACCTACCAGTAACTTCAAATTATGCATAATGAATTTTAAATACCATTTGATAACTATAAACTGACAGGAAGTTTAATGTTTATAATTATTTCCTTTTGACTGTGTACATTACAAAGATTGAATGATAACAATTGTAAATTCTAACTAAATGTATGAAAAATCGATCGTGAATAGAAGGCCAGTCAAAAATAGTGTTTGTGGGAGTAGCTACTACAGTGGGAAGCGGACAACGATAATGAGTGAGGCCTGGTATTGTAATGCACATGGGGGGTTAGGTTCAGGGGTCGGGTTAGGTTTAGCCTTAACCCTAACCCGACCCCTAACCCAGGGGTGTCTCCCCTATACCAGGCCTCGCTCGTTGTCGTTGTCCGCTTCCTAGCTACAGAGGCTATGGTCAGTTCTTCTCAGCGAGTTTATTTAACAGCGCTCTAGGAAAACGTGGCATGTGCGTAAAGTGTCGACCCAGATTAGCCTGTGCAGTCCTTACAGACTTGATTTTCATTTAGAATAGACTTCCTTTAAACGAACAATTCCATAAAAGCATAGTGTCATCCCTGATAAGCCTGTGCACAGGGTAATCCGAGACGATACTTTATTCACATGCATTAAGCTCTGTTTTCCTAGAGTGCTGCTCATTTTTAATATTTTGGCTGTTTGTAAATCTCTCATAATGTCTCTTGCAGCTCATTCATGGTATGCTTAGTGCTCAATGTAATGCAGCAATTTTTTGTAATTTGAGAAATCAATAGCTTAAAGCCATATTGATTCTGATCATGCATTTCCTTTAGATGATATAAGACAAGATCATTATAACGTATTAATAAAGAATTTTGGTTATAAGAAGAAAAAAAATGGAAAGAAATGCATTGTTTGTTAATTGTATCACATAATTGCAATATCTGTCAAGGTGTTTTTAACAAATTGTACTTGTCACATTCCAAAATTTTGTGTTAAAGACACAATTTTAAAAACTTGCATAAAAATTACATTCCAGTATTTTTAGGCTGACTATTATGTATAGCCCCTGAACATGATTTTTGGTCTTTGATAATCATTTTAATTGCCTTTTTTATGTAAGAATTGATTGCCCAAGTCTTTCATATTATGTTTCTTGTTTGTTGCTAGTCTTTACCGTCAATGTTGTTTTCATGAGATGAACAAAATTTTGTTTGTTTAGCTCTCCAGAACAAAACATGCACATGGTGTACTTTTGTAATTGCCTTTTATTAATTGTGTATCTTTTAAATTCACCTCATTAACACTCTAGAATTCACAATTGGAGCATATACTTCTTGGAATTAGGTGAGGACTTTATCATTTGTCACAATTATACCAGAGTTCAATACTGGATAATGTTGGGTAAAAAAGTCCCTTGGTCAAAGATAAAAGGAGAAGAAACCATTTCCTGAGGTCACCTTTATTATCCTATCTTGATGAAACTTGGGCTAGCAGAATTGTCCCAAAGATATCTCCACTTAGTTCGAAACTGGGTCATGTGGGAAAAAAATTGTGGTCTCAAGTTTCAAATTGAAGAGAACGTGTTTTAACACTGGTCTCATTTATTGTTTAAACTTTATCGAAAACTTGGTCTTAATTTTTGTCCCACTGAAATGATCTCTTTCAAAACTGTGTCATGTTGGGTAAAAACTAAGTCTTTACATGTAGGGTGTTTTAATTCAATCTCAGGAGTTGATTTTTAATCATCCGTAATAAATGTTATAGCATGACAGCTTTTGACAAGCCAAAAATCATTGAGCCTTGCTCTGTGATAAGGGGTTTTAATGCATGTGAGTAAAGTGTCATCCCAGATTAGCCTGTGCACTCTGTACAGGCTAATCGGAGACAACACTTTCCACTTTTATATTTTTCATGTAAAACAAGTCTCTTCTTAGCAAAAATTGAGTTTAGGCGGAATGTGTCGTCCCTGATTAGCCTGTGCGGAATGCACTGACTAATCTGGGACGACACTTTACGCACATGCATTAAGCCCCCTTTTCACAGAGAGGGACTCAATTGTTGTGTTCACACTCTACATTGTATTGACACTATAAATTGTTTGAAAATGTTCAAGTCATTAATATGGGAGCAAGTCTCTAAATGTCACATTGTTAACCCTTTGCATGCTGGGAAATTTGTCGTCTGCTAAAATGTCGTCTGCTGAATTTGTAAAATTAGCATTTTCTTCGATTTTTTTTCTAAGACCACTATCCGAATAGAAAACAGTTTGGATCCTGATGAGACGCCACGGACGTGGCGTCTCATCTGGATCCAAACTGTTTGCAAAGGCCTTCAAAATCCGGTTCCAGCACTCAAAGGGTTAAGTGTACCGGGTACATATTATCGTTCATGTTACCAGAATAAATTATTGTTGATGTAATGTTTGCCATAGAAATGTGTTGCTTAATGTAATGCATTAGATATGTACATGTTATTTGTGCCTGATAAATATTTTGCCAAACAATAAATTATTGAATACCACCCTTCATTGTGTTGTTTTTACAGATTGTTACCCTTATATTTTGAACAACACTACTCGCCTATTTGTCAGAGTCTGCGTAATGCTGTGGTAAAAGTTCCTGGGCAGCCTCTTCATATCACTATTTGATCTACTCCTAAACTATGGAAACTTCACACGTGTTCAGGTCATTGCAACAAATACTTATAACTGTAACTATGTTAAATTATTAAATTGAACCTTCACCCATGTCTCGGGGATGATCATTTGAGGTTACTGATTAAGACCCATAACTCTGACCTGCAGTTTCAGCAAATCGTGCCCCTTATTGTAAATTCAAGTTAACATTTGCATGCAACAAGTCCATATCACCATTATCTACAACAGATATTGCAATAAAACTTTACATATGTGTTAAGGGTCTTATAACCTAAAAAAGTTAATACAAAACAGTGTTTTGGCAGAATTATTCACTTTTTTTACTTGGAATTTCATTTGGAGCCTGTCTGGTCATGGTTATATTTAATAAAAATTGAAAAAATAATAATAAAAATATGAATAGTTTCAATGGAGGTTTTTCACAAATTTGGTATGTAGGTTGCTTATTTGCAGACACAACTATTACAGATATTCACCTTCAAATATGTCTTGGCAGTCATTATATTAGGGGACTAACATAATACTAGAACAGGAAGAATAATCAAGCGCACTGTCTTGGGAAAGCTCTTGTACTGCATGTATGTGTATTATTATTGCAAAGATAACAACGTTGAATTATTTTTGCAGGTTTGCTTATTGCTATCTAAAGTTTTTTTTAAAGACCCGTTGATGAAAACCGCACCATCCCCTACGGGCAAGGTTTTTCAGCATATGAAAACCATTTTTGAATTCCGCTGAGAAATGATTGAGAAAAATGTTCTGAGTAAGTTTCATGTTGATTGATTAAAAAAAGTGACTTCTAAAAAGTTAACCTAGTTTTTTCCCCCATGTGACCCAGTTTAAAATGCCGCCGAAATATCATTTGAACAAAAGTTCTGACCAAGTTTCATAAAGAAACCTGGAAACCACACATGTTTATGTTGTCCGGGGGTTAAAATTGATATAATTTACTTGCACACAATGTTTACACATATATATTTATCATTTCAATATTTTTTGTCTATCTAACAACAGTAATTTACTCACTTATATTGCTTCTGCTTGGCGGCAAGCAGTGCCAACAAAAACTCCTTTACACATGACAGAAATTCTTTAAACAAAATAGAAATAATGTCCAAATTGGAGAGTTTCAGCTTTAATTACAATAATGTTCCAAATATTAACCATTTTTTTGACCAAATAAAATGAAAAAGAACACGCATAAAGAATGTTAGTTTATTATATTCTTACAGATATATACAAACTAAAAATTTAAAAAATACTGAAAACAGTAATTTGTATTGTACATGACAGGCCCCATTGCTGAGAAAGTAGCATGATTGAACACACGTCAAAAAGAACTTTTATAACAACATAGCAATTCATGAAAAAATCAAATAGAAGTGTGGGAATACTTATAATGTAGGTTACAATGATATCAAAGAAAAGAGCATTTGAAGATCACACTAGTTCAGTTCAAGAAGTATCTTTTAACAACTACTTGAATTGATCTGTACTCAGATATATCAACAATAGACACTTTCTCGAATAAGGGAAATATCTAATTTAGTTATTGACAAAATTCATCAAGAAAAATGAGGAAAAAACAAGAGCTGTCACTAGCAGATGAAATATATGCCCCCCAAAATGCTCCAAGTTGAACAACCTGTATTACGGTCAAATTTGATAACTGACCTCTAAATGTGTCATTATCCTTTCATAAACGGAGACAGCTGATACAAATGCTTTCACTTCATGGTGGTTATTTACGGTAAGTTGTTAAAATTGCATGATGAACGACAAAGTTTGAGTACAGACAAGCCGTTTGCTGAGTTTGACCTTTGACATATACATGTAAGAGTGACTTTGACCTTTGTCGTCGTTAGACAGGTTGTACATGTGACACGTCCTCTTTTAAAGGTTTACATTTGTGCAAAGTTGCTTCAAAATCCATCAATACATGGCAAAGTTATGATAACAACAAAAATGTTAAAGCCGTTTTACCGCCAAAATTGACCTTTGACCTTGAAGTGTTGAGGTAGGTAGATGGGTCTTACATATTGTCTTATGATTTTGTTTAAAGTTTTTTGCAAAATCAATCACGGCAATGTTAGGGCTGAGATAGAAATTCTTAAGCTGTTATATGGCCAAAATTTACCTATAACCTCAAGTGAGACATTGACCTTTGAGGTAAGGAGATGTGTGTTACGATAGAAACTTCCAACTTATGATGGTTCGTATTTCAGCCACTTAATTTTAAAATCCATCAATATATGTCAAAGTAATGTCTGAGACAGGAATTTTCAAAAAGTGCAACCTTGACCTTTAAGGTAGGCAGACAGTTGTTACAACCAACACGTCGACTTATGATGGTTTACATTTTTGCCAAGTTATTTCAAAATCAATCAATATACAATGTATGGCAAAGGTATGGCTGAGATAGGAATTTTTGCACACAGACAGACATTGCGACTGCTATAAGCTTCCTCCTTCAAAGGGACGCATAAGAACAACAACATTAACATTAATAGCAATTGTGTACTGGAGTAGAAAGATGTAGGCACATATAGCAACACACTGAAACAATATTTGCAACATTATGGGACGCACAATTTGTGTAATATTGACAATAAAATAAGCTATGAACATTTTGCTTTATGAAATAACATGATATTAAGAAACATATATTAATATGGCATAAAATGTGGATAAGCTTAAAAGTATTGTGTTTATATACAATCATACGCATAGCATATAATTATAGCAAAATATCTACATGATACTTCATTTATATAAGTGGATCATAATTATGTGTTGGAAACAAGTTGAGCTAGAACAACATTACAGGTATATAAATACCAAATGGTGAACACAATAATAAATAGCAATTACAATTTTTTGAAAACAATTTTACAAACAGTATATTCTATTTATCTTTCCAATCTTTACAGTGAAGTAATGCTAAATGTCAATGCAGAAAGTATTTTTAGCCTTTTACCCTAGACCAGACTGTCGCATAGATATGGGTCTCAACTGCTGTTACATTCAAACAAATGTGCCAGATGAATCAAATTATTGGTTGTACTCTAGTTAAGATGTAAAATTCAGCATTTTATTTTAAATGTTATAACAATCTTATAAGAAATTTCAAAAATTAATTGTATTAATACTTAACAATCAATAATTAATTCCAAATATAGACCATACATTTTACATGTACATAATTAGAAACAAGGGCGCACAACAGTAAACAGCAAAGCAAAAGTGTGTGAATTTTAATCTTTGATTATAAGACTCTTAAAAATTAGGTCACCATGTACTAAACAACATTTACAACCTTTGAAAATAACTTTTCCTGATACAAACTAGAACAAGAATTGCCTCACAATATTATCTTAACCCTTTGCATGCTGGGTAATTTGTCGTCTGCTGAATTTCTAAATTTATCATTTTCTTCGATTTTTTTCAAAGAATACTATCAGAATAGCAAACAGTTTGGATCCTGATGAGACGCCACGTTCTGTGGCGTCTCATCCAAACTGTTTGCAAAAACCTTCAAAATCCGGTTCCAGCGCTTAAAGGGTTAACATGACCCATGTATGCAGTCAACTTTTCAACATTCTCAAGATTCTGGTACCAATGTCATAAATCATATAAATATATTTATTTGCCAAAGTTAGCTGTACACTGTACACTGCTGTAAAATGCAGGGCCAAAACACCCTTTTTGGGGAAGGGGCCTCAGCCTTTTTTTAGGGGAAAAATAGCGCGATTTTTTCTTATTTGGGGAAAGTAAGAAATTTGTATTTCATTTGGATAATGGAGATTATACATGAAAAAAATTATATTTGGTGGCCACAAAGTTAGGAAGGTACAGATTCTCTACCGATACAAACTTGCACTGACTGTGGATTTAGATCCCCAAGTGGACCCGTCCCAATTTCCGAT
The DNA here is from genome assembly GCA_007657795.1 of Dreissena rostriformis. Lineage (NCBI taxonomy): Eukaryota > Metazoa > Mollusca > Bivalvia > Myida > Dreissenidae > Dreissena > Dreissena rostriformis. The sequence goes on from VMBQ01004682.1 coordinate 68,019, forward strand.
TTTTTTTTTTTTTTTTTACCCCTAAAATTGGAGTTTTTGAGTTCCATTTGGGGAAAAAAGTGGTTATTTCGGTCGGGGAAGCAGCCGATATTCGGCTACATGAAAGAAGGGTTTTTTGGCCCTGAAATGGTTAATAAAAAGAATGTGTTGTTTCATAATTTCCTCATCAGGCTTAAACAAAATTGTAGGTAAGTAAATTAAATTATTAACAAATTTCATTTACATCTTTCAACATTGAAATATGGGTACGATGTAACGCTAGTAGATTAAGAAACGAAATGATAAACTTACAATAAAGGGACATAAATGTATTGTAACTTATGAAAGAGGTAACTGTGATACAACTCCATAATAAAATATGTTGTGTTCTGAGAAAACTGGGCATAATGCTTGTGCGTTAATTGTCATCCCAGATTAGACTGTGCAGTTTGCACAGGCTAATCAGGGACAACAATTTCCGCTTTTATGGAATTTTTCGTTTCAATGAAGTCTGTTCTTAGCAAAAATCCAATTTAGGCGGAAAGTGTCGTCCCTGATTAGCCTGTGCAGACTGCACAGGCTAATCTGGGACGACACTTTACGCACATGCATTATGCCCAGTTTTCTCAGAACACGACACAAATGACTAAGTATTTGATGCTGTCATGTTGTACTATGAAGGATTAGTACAAGGATGAAGGCTTTAAAACAGGCCTGTAATAATGACGCGTATTTTGCTGGGCTGACTCAGAGGACAAAATGCACATTTTGAAGTATAAACTCTTGATGCTGATTGTCAGTTTATCATTCTTGCCTACTTACACTACCAGGTTGTCCCTAACAATGAACAACAATGAAACAAGACTATTGCCAAGCAATTATGCCCCCTACAGCCTCCACCATTGTCAGATTATTATTTTTTTATTTTTTTTTGTTGCCATTGCAACCAGAATTTTTAACGTTGGAACAAAATTAAATGACGTGCATAATTTTCATATTGCCATCTATCCATGTTTCAAGTTTCATGAAAAAATATTGAAAACTTTCAAAGTTATCGCAGGATCCAGAAAAGTGTGACAGACTCACAGACAGACTGACAGAGCGCAAACCATAAGTCCCCTCGGGTGAAAGTGGTAGGGGACAATAAAATACCTGTTATTTTAAAAAACAGTAAACATTTGCATCATTTGAAAATATTTTAAAGAAGTTTTAGTAGAAATTTTCATAAAGCCTATTAAGAACCTTTACCATTGGGTTTTCTTGAAACACTTAACAACACTTAACAGAGCAATAACAAAGAGACATTGATTGACGACCAAATTATTGATGTTCACGTTAACAACAGAGCTGGTGATGGCCATGATACTGGTTGTACTGACCACATCACACCACTATTGACTCAGGACTGCAGTGAGATCAAAACTCTGACAGCCATGTTCTCCTGTCCTTTTTGCTATGTTCTCACACTAGTTTGCACATTTGTGTCATGTTCTGAGAAAACTGGGCATAATGATGTGTGTAAAGTGTCGTCCCAGATTAGCCTGTGCAGTCCGCACAGTCTAATTGAGACGACACTTTCTGCCTTAACTGGATTTTCGCTAACAAGAGACATCATTTAAACGAAAAATTCCTTCAAAGCGGAAATTGTCGTCCCTGATTAGCCTGTGCGGACTGCATTATGCCCAGTTTTCTCAGAACACAACACATTTTGTCATGACCCCTCAGACATCACGTGCAGACATGTTTTCACAAGTCTCGTCAAGTTGATCACTCCAGATGGCTCATGTTATTACACCAAAGCCAGTCATGTTGCCCTACTCATCAAAGAAGATACAAGGTCACAACATTTTTCACACACTGGCCATGTTTTCACTGATGTTAGCCATGTCTACACCAATGTTAGCCATGTTTACACCAATGTTGGCCATGTTTACACCAATGTTGGCCATGTTTACACCAATGTTGGCCATGTTTACACCAAAGTTGGCCATGTTTACACCAATGTTGGCCATGTTTACACCAATATTAGCCATGTTTACACCAATGTTAGCCATGTTTACACCAATGTTAGCCATGTTTACTCCAATGTTAGCCATGTTTTACACCAATGTTGACCGTGTTTACACAAATGTTAGCCATGTTTTACACCAATGTCAATGGTGTCCACGCAAATGTTAGCCATGTTTACACCCATGTCAACCACGTTGACTCAAATGACCACAAGGCAATGTTTCCCATAATATTCGGCTATGTTTTCACACTGCAGTCCACCATTTTTACACCAACATCTGCCATATTTAAAGTTAACCACAATATCAACAATCTTAACACCAGAGTCAACCATGTTCATACAAAGTCGACCATGACCACACCTTTGTCAACCATTTTTAGATCAATGATGGCTATGTTAACACCAAAGACAACCATATTAATACAATGTTCCAAGTCAACAATGACCGCATCAATATCGACAATGTATACATCAACAATGGCCACTTCTTCCACCACAGTAAACCACGTTTACACCATAACTTGATTGTTTTGGATCAGCGTTCAATGACATGAATGCTCTCTTTGTGTTTACGGCACTCAGAGAATCAAACTTGATCTTCGAAAAAAGAGAGGAGAAATTCAGGCGGAAAAATTCAGGCTTCTTGACTGTGCATTGGCAACATAATTATTATTCTTGTGTGAGTTTCTCCCGTGAGCTCCTTCATATTCTCTCAAAAGTCAACCATGTTTATTCCAAGTCGACTATGATCAGAACCTATGTCAGCCATAATAACACCAACGTTGGCTACTTCTTGCACCACAATTAACCATGTTTACACTGCAAGTTTCTCACGCGAGCTCCTTCATATTCTCTCCCTTGAGGAGCTCATACAGCAGACCGCAGGAAGTCGTGTTGCTGGGCATCCACGTCATGAGTTGCTCCTTCATCATGCAGCTTATCCGGGACAGCTCCGGTAACCGTAGCAACAGCTCGCCGTACTTGTTGGGCTGGTTTCTATAGTGACAGCTCACATACTGCTCCAGGGCCATGCTCACCTTCTGCTGCTGTTCTGCGAGCTTCAGGTCCTCACTCAGGCCTTTGATGTCTGCAATAAAACAAATTTAACTTAANTGTCAGCCATTGTGTGAATATGTTTTTTGTCGCTGTGAACTTGACCTTTGACCTAGTGACTTGAAAAGTTTCATGATCCTTAACATAAGCTTTCTTGAGTTATCATACAGAAACCATTTTACTGTGTCAAGTCACCATGCACTTGACCTTTGACCTACTGACCTGGAAATCAATAGGGGTCATCTGCAAGACATGATCAATGTACCTATGAAGTTTGATGATCCTAGGCATAAGCTTTCTTGAGTTACCATTCGGAAACCATTTTACTGTGTCAAGTCACCGTGACCTTTGACCTAGTGACCTGAAAATCAATAGGGGTCATCTGCGAATCATGATCAATGTACATATGAAATTTCATGATCCTAGGCGTACGCGTTCTTGAGTTATCATCCGGAAACTGTTTTACTGCCTCGAGTCACCGTGACCTTGACCTAGTGACCTGAAAATCAATAGGGGTCATCAGCGAGTCATGATCAATGTACCTTTGAAGTTTCATGATCCTACGCGTAAGCCTTCTTGAGTTATCATCCGGAAACCATTTTACTGTGTCGAGTTACCGTGACCTTGACCTATGACCTGAAAATCAATAGGGGTCATCTGCGAGTCATGATCAATGTACCTATGAAGTTTCATGATCGTAGGCCTAATTATTCTTGAGTTATCATCAGGAAACCATTTAACCGTTTCGAGTCACTGTGACCTTGACCTTTGACCTAGTGATCTGAGAATTAAAAGCGGTCACCTGCCAGTCATGATCAATGTATGAAGTTTGATGATCCTAGGCGTAAGCTTTCTTGAGTTATCATCCGGAAACCATTTTACTGTGTCAAGTCACCGTGACCTTTGACCTAGTGACCTGAACATCAATATGGGTTATCTGCCAGTCATGATCAATGTACATATTAAGTTTCATGATCCTAGCCGTAAGCGTTCTTGAGTTATCATCCGGAAACCATTTTACTGTTTTGAGTCACTGTGACCTTGACCTTTGACCTAGTGACCTGAAAATCAATCGGGGTCACTCATGATTAATGTACCTATGAAGTTTCATGATCCTAGGCGCAAGCGTTCTTGAGTTATCATCCGGAAACCATTTTTTTTATTTCGAGTCACTGTGACCTTGACCTAGTGACCTGATCAATCAATGGGGGTCATCTGCGAGTCATGATCAATGAACCTATGAAATTTCATGATCCTAGGCGTAAGCGTTCTTGATTTAGAATCCGGAAAACATTTTACTATTTCTAGTCACTGTGACCTTGACCTTTGACCTAGTGACCTCAAAATCAATAGGGGTCATCTGCCAGTCATGATCAATGTATCTATAATATTTCATGATCCTAGGCCTGAGTGTCTTGAGTTATCATCCAGAAACCATCTGGTGGACGGACGGACCGACATGTGCAAAACAATATACCCCCTCTTCTTCGAAGGGGGGCATAAAAATTTACACATGAAAATTGTATCATGTTATACTTTTCCTTTCTGCACAGTTATGGTATTTTGTTAGCTATCAGTGACTAACTTTCTATTTACACTTATGATGTTTCATGATCATAGGCGTAAGCGTTCTTCAGTTATCATCTGGAAAGCATTTTACTGTTTCGAGTCACTGTGACCTTGACCTTTGACCTAGTGACCTGAAAATCAATAGGGGTCATTTGCCAGTCATGATCAATGTACCCATGAAGTTTCATGATCCTAGGCGTTAGAGTTCTTGAGTTATCATCCGGAAACCAATTTACTATTTCTAGTCACTGTAACCTTGACCTTTGACCTAGTGACCTCAAAATCAATAGGGGTCATCTGCCAGTCATGATCAATGTACCTATGAAGTTTCATGATCCTAGGCCTTAGCGTTCTTGAGTAATCATCCGGAAACCATCTGGTGGACGGACGGACCGACAGACCAACATGTGCAAAACAATATACCCCCTCTTCTTCGAAGGGGGGCATAAAAATGTACACATGAAAATTTTATCATATTATACTTTTCCTTTCTGCACAGTTATGGTATTTTGTAAGCTATCAGTGACCAACTTTCTATTCACACTTATGATGGACTAAAGTAAGTTGGTTTATTCGTGATAAAAATATGCCTCCAAATGCCAAATTACATACGTTAGAGTGTACTTATATTAATTTTTTTACCTCCTAGGAGAAATAAAATGTTCTAGGTAACAGAGTTTTTGCTGGGTCGGTAGAAGGAGGGGAAACAGCCAATTAAAATCCTACTTTAGGCGTAGCCAAATTAAGCCAATTTATATAAATTTAAAAAAGGCAAAGTAAAACCTGAACTCCCATAGTACCTGGGCAAATAAGTATGATGACCTTCATTGCCACACATTCATACTGGTCCAGCCGCAGACGCTTGAACTGCTCAACGACAAGCAGCATCTTGCTGAACATTTCCCCGAGGTTCAACATCTGGGCCTTCTCCAGGTCGATGGACTGGCCGTGGAAGAAGACCACCTCGTTACTGAGGTTCATGGATTTCCAGCACATGGTGAGGGCCAGTAGCTCACACCAGCAATTTTGAAGGAGCAGGATCTGGTCATCAGTCTGAAACAGGCGGGTACACATGACGCAAGTGAGGGTACACAAGTGTGAAACAGGCGGGTATACAAGTGGGAAACAGATGGGTACACAAGTCTTTAAAACAGGCGGGTACACAAGTGTCTGGTACAGGCAGGTACACAAGTGTGAAACCGACGGGTACACAAGTGTTAAACAGACAGGTACACAAGTATGAAACAAGCAGGTACACAAGTGTCTGAAACAGGCGGGTACACAAGTGTGAAACAGGCGGGTACACATGTGTGAAACAGACAGGTACACAGGTGTTAAAAAGACAGTTACACAAGTGTGAAACAGGCAGGTACACAAGTGTCTTAAGCAGGCAGGTACACAAGTGTCTGACAGGCGGGTATACAAGTGTGAAACAGGCGGGTACACAAGTGTGAAAAAGGCGGATACACAAGTGTGAAACAGGCAGGCACACAAGTGTCTGAAACAGGCAGGTACACAAGTGTCTGAAACAGGCGGGTACACAAGTGTGAAACAGGTGGGTACACAAGTGTGAAACAGG
>VMBQ01004683.1:0-49065 GCA_007657795.1 Dreissena rostriformis
AAGCATAATGCGGGAACTGGCGGATAAACCCTTCCATAGTGTTTTATTTATTAAAGCTGGGTTCACAGCCTTGGAATGCAAGGCAATTGTCGTTAAAACGGTCAACTTGCATTGAAGGTAGGTCATCAATAAGGCATTATAATTGTCTTCAATTTTTATTATGTTTTTCCCATATTGATACATTTTCAGAGTTGGCCTTGATATTTTATACATTCTGACCATGATTCAACACGCATATAAAATAACTGGGTTTCTATCGTTGTAACAATGTTATCTACGAGTGTACCTTGTAACATAGTTTTGACCCTCTTGACTAAGAATCGAACTAAACATAGATATTATGAATGGATGATTGCCGCTCAGCAGACCACAACAGACCTGACTGGATGAGAACATTTGTTTCGTCGTCCCTCATTTCCCCCAACGGCCCAACTGGTCAAGGGAATAATGATTAAAAACAAATTCACATTATGTTACTGATATGCATCAGTATGGTTCTACCTCACCCTTTCTTCTTATAATGGCCTGAAAAAAAATGGCATTCAATAAATGTATGCAAAACTGGTTCAAAAAGATACTGCTGAAAACGTTATAGACGTATGGAGTATTGTATTTAGATACACGTACTAGGAGGCCATTGTTTAAGTCGTTCATAACTGTTCAAGCAAAATGATCTTTGATCACCACGGTGTAATTACTCCAAACAATAACATGAAGCTAAATGCAAGATATATTTTTCAAAATGGTCGCTAATTTTGACCGCATCTGGCATTGATCAACGCCGTTTAGCCCCACAATAGATTCACATTTATCTACTTATAAGAGACAATGTCCACACTATTTGTTTGCAAATCAAGCTTTTCAACTCAGCTACGCAATCATTACACGCTTCGCAGATTGGAAAAAGCTGCATCGTGCACAGGAAATACCCCCACATGTAGACATCCTGATGGTCGACAGCAACAGTGTTCGTCGCCTGTTTGTGGTTTGTTGGTGCGCCAGTTTGGTAGCAGAAAATGTTAAATATAATATCTTTGTATCTTGGTTTTATTGGTCATTTTCATTTACTTACAAAGTCAGTAGTAGATATATTGCATATCGTAGTAAACGCCGAAAAGCAAAACTGTTTTAAATAAGCTTCGCAAAAGAAACTAAGATAAGAATGCAAATGTTTTCCACTACTGATCAAACGTTTAATCCATGTTATTTTATGTAGAATATATAAACACTGTAATCGATGTTTTTTTCATACTGCTATATATGTTTCATAGCAGTTTTTGCTACAAATGTTTATTCAAAACAACACACGTAAAAACGCTAAAATGTTAAAGACAAGATAATGTCTAAATGCACTATCAACGCATATAGCTACCAACTGTAAGTCTCGCCTTTTGATCGTCGTCTTCCCACATGAAGTATCCATCTACCATCTGATCGTTAAGACCTATCCATCAGTGGTGAGCTTAAATTTGGTTGATTAATACATATACGGGTCGTGCTGAGACTTTTTGTGCTAATGTGTCAATCGTCTTTGTAGGAAAACGTCATTTGAAATGGCGTCACATAAATTATGCTCGATTTTGCTTTTAATCGCACCTTGTTTTAGAGATTTTAGCGAGAATCAAAATGAATAACTACAAAGATAAATATTTATATTTAATACAATTGAAAGCAATTGTTACAAAGTGTCCCATGTGAGTGTGTGCACGTCTGCTATACAGACTCCTACACTCTCTAGTTCACTCAATACATTTGCTAGAGTAAAATGCTCATACATTGCTTTTAATTTTAAATAAGCTTTCTTTTCCAAAATAATATTTGATAAGTGTATTATTTTTACATGTTAAAACTTTTGTTCAGCCTTCAACATTTGTCTTGATAACCTCAATAAATCAAATAGTAAAATATGTAAACAAATTTTCGGTGTGCCAATTGGTACTATCTGTTCTAACTTGTTTCTATATATTAAATTTATTTGCTTTTGCATGAAACATACTGTGGCAATATTTATTTTTTCTCTTGCCTGATGGGTACATTGTATAGCTAATTGATAACCTGCCTCCAATCCGACTGAATGATGTTAGTAAGAACTTTTGAATAACTGACGTTTATTGCGTTATGTTGTCTAAAACACGTTGATTTGTTTGAACTACCATCACGCAATATTTGAATTAACAAACTAATGTTTTTGCTTAATGGATATCATTAAGTATTGGAGAACAAATCGACATGTCAATAAAACCGTAATGGTGTTCAATTGTTAAAAGGAAGCCCAGAGGAATAAGCACAACATTATTTAGTGCTAAAATGCTTTAAATCACATTGGTTGATTGATCTGGGATTGCGTTGGTTTGTTCCATTAATTGCTGAAAATCGAAAAACTCCATTAGCGGATGCCATGTGTTGATAACTGATGATTGATTAACGTATTGTTTTCAGACGATAACTGATACCTTGGGAATTCAGATTCGTCCGCGATTTTAACTTATTTAATACTAGACATTTGAACGCAACACACATTCATTATTTGTTCAAACGAATGTGACGGTCAGAATAAATCGTGCACATGTACACCGAGTAAATATTTTCAAAGAATATATAACATTTTTCTTTTGATAAATAACATGAATATCGTGAGGATATTAAGTTTTCTTGCTGTGTTCGAAAACTCGTTTCAAGTTGAAGGCAATATGTCAAGACTATATACAAATATGACAACAGGATACAACAAGCTTTTACTACCAGTAAATGATGATCAAACACAGGTGAACGTCAGTATCCGATCATTTCTCGCCAGCATCAACAGTTTTTACGAAATTAATGGTGAAATAGCTCTGACCTGGGTTTTTGCGATTGAATGGACGGAAGAAAGGATGTCATGGAATCCCGACGATTTTGATAACATTACATCTTTAGTGTTGCCAGCGATAGACGTTTGGCACCCACGAATATTGCTGCAACAGTCGGCAGGCTCAGTTCAGGAGGTTGGAAACCTCGAGAATTTACTGCGTATTTTTCACAATGGAACTGTACGATGGACCACTGGCAACGTGTTTGATATAGTGTGTAGCGTCGATGTTACGTTCTTTCCGTTTGACAAACAAATTTGTCACATTAGCTTTCTTGACGCAGCGTACGGACCCAGNACTACCAGCAAATGATCATCAAACACAGGTGAACGTCAGTATCCGATCATTCTCGCCAGCATCAACAGTTTTTACGAAATTAATGGTGAAATAGCTCTGACCTGGGTTTTTGCGATTGAATGGACGGAAGAAAGGATGTCATGGAATACCGACGATTTTGATAACATTACATCTTTAGTGTTGCCAGCGATAAACGTTTGGCACCCACGAATATTGTTGCAACAGTCGGCAGGCTCAGTTCAGGAGGTTGGAAACCTCGAGAATTTACTGCGTATTTTTCACAATGGAACTGTACGATGGACCACTGGCAACGTGTTTGATATAGTGTGTAGCGTCGATGTTACGTTCTTCCCGTTTGACAAACAAATTTGTCACATCAGCTTTATTGACGCAGCGTACGGACCGAGTGAATTAGTTCAAGTACCTGCAAGCAATACAGTGGACAGTACAATGCTTGCCAAAAACAGCCAATGGACTTTTCTAGAAGGGAATATATTTTCAAAAGGTTTTGACGTCCAGACACCGTATTTCAAAATTGAATTACATTTGGGAAGACGAAACGAGTTTTATGTCGTGTATATCATTATTCCAGTTACATTGCTAGGCGCGATAAACAATTTCGTGTTCCTATTGCCCGCGAGTTCCGGTGAGCGTTCATCAGTCGCGATCACCGTGTTTCTGTCGTTTGTCGTCTATCTTGAGATTGTGAACAGAAATATCCCACATAGCTCCTCTCCAGTGGCTTACATTTATTACTACCTAATGTTTCTGTTGCTGTATAGCTGCATTATGGTCTTCTGATGCATAATGGCGCTACGGATTCACGACCGTTAAGGAAGCGTTCCTTCATGTATACAGAAATTGGTGTTACGTTCGCGCAAAAGACCTTGTTGCAAGAGGAGAACAAGTCGTGCCAGCGTATCTAATGATTCTGTGGTAAAGGTTCACATCGTCTCTGAAGAAAACGATAATACTAAGCAAAACGATAAGCGCAACCAGTCAGATTGTGAAGAGAATAGTGAATGTGGCACTTCACTGTCAAATATAGCATGGTCAGATGTCGGTGACCTTTTTGACGAAGTTTCGGCAAAAACACTAAATCTCATATTCTGGGTGTTTTCGATATCAACACTTGTTGAGCTCTACAATAACAGTTAACTTCTTAAGGTATTATAAGTCTAATGAACTTCGTGTAATGTCGCCTTATTTCGTTAAGTTCCGTCACCCGAACGGTCTACGATAATGTGCTTGATAAACGATGCTACAAAACTGACTGACATTTAATTGGTGCATACTTCCGGAAATGCTAACCCTTAAATCTTAGAAACCGTCATTTTATGCGATAGTTTCCATTAACAAATATATTTCTTGAAACTGATTTTTTTATCCAGTAAGATGCAATATTGTATTTTACTACGTAAGATTTTGTACTTTATAATGTAAAAAGTAAATGTTTCATATTATTGTGTCTTTTGTGTGTAAATTGTAGAGCTTTTTCTTAACAGATTGTTTTAAAATTAATGTTATATGTCTTTCTTGAGGTAGAACCACACCGAGGCTGTAAGGATGTGTCTTCAAAGAACAAGACAAAAAAAGACAGTTTTATTTAGACATGTATATGTCTTAATTCATTATTATATGCACGATATACGAAGGATATGTATTAACGTGGAAACGATTAGTCCAAGTATTAAACATCAAACTAAATAATACATTACGTAACATTAGTATTTATTTGTGTAATACACAGGCAGCATTTGGTTTATTCGAAAAATGCATGCGAAGTATCAGAGAATATTTGATATATGAAAACAGTTTCATTATTTCCAGTCGCTTAATTGCTGTCAGTAGAAAGTGATATTTATCTTGGTAGTATAAAAATGAGGGCATATGCAGATAAATTGATAATTATCTTCAACATCTCTTTGATGTCAATATAGACCATATCCTTCTTCCCTTGTGAACATTCGAGACAAAAGTAAAACCAGTTAGATGGTACAGGGATACATATTAATTGAAGTTAATACGTGAGTTTCTATTTTTATTATTAATCTGTATGTAGTAGTGTTGTATTGTTATGATCCTCTTTCATGTATACATCGGGTTCTCAACGATACTGTTTTTGTTACTGACTCTTATGTGATTTCTCAATCGTATCCACAAAAAATAAATCGAATATAACAGCTAAAGAGTAATGGCCATACAATTCAGTATAAAGTACATTTAGAGCAATCCAAATCATCGACAATAATTAAATGACGTTACATGTCCTTTCTTGTTGCATTATTTCTGTATGAAGTTTTTGCCAAAGATGGTTCAATTTTGTCAAGATGATCCATTGCTAACGACACAATTTCTGACATTATAGGAATACATATTCGATAAAAAAAATACAAGCAAAATAGTGTTTTCTTCTAGTTTAGATTATATGTGCTATCTATATCAGCTTATACACTAAATCTGTAAAAACATGATCAGGATTATGTATTTTAAGAAACTGGTTTCTGAAATCATGTTAATAAAATGGGATATCACCGATTTCGATAGTAATAATTCGTTTGTTTACTGAAGTGTTGCTGTTTTTGTACATTTATTCGTATGTGAACTAAATACATTGTACAATCGAAAATGTTCGCATATAGAAAATTGCTATGTTTTAATTATAACGCAACACATAAATGAAAATGAATATGAAATTGGATTTTGAAGACGTGAATTAGTAGAGAAAATGTCCTTCCAATTGAAAAGTAATCATGGTATCAATGGTTGCCAGACCCACCCTCAATGTCCAATATAATATGGATATAATTGTATTCTGCCAATTACACCAGACGACAGAATTAACCGGGATAAGCACGACTACTATTGTTTGTAGAAATATGAAATGCACAGTCATAGTACCAGGATATATCCGCAATTAAATCAGTCTGGCGGCAGAACATTATAATTATAAAAAAGTAGTTTCGTAAAATTTGGTTGTGTGGTGATCTGCTTGTTTTGATGTTTGGGATCTATTCAACCTGTTAAAACCCCTCAATGCCTTGCAGTGGTCGTTCAAAAACTGTAATCAGCTTTAATCATGATTTTGAAACACCTTGTATTGTATGTATTGTCTTATATTGTATGAGCAATATGTCATTTGCCATGCATAAAAGACAAGCTGACAAACATGTATATTTTATATTTCTTTATATTGAATATTTTCTGCTTTTCCATATCCAATGCTATGGCAATATTTTATAATTATTATTTTTGTACGTTTGCTTGAGGACTGAGTGGTGTGAGTGAGAAGATTTTAACCACTAACGTTTATGATGTTTAATGTTATGATTGTATCGTCTGTCTAACACATTGATCTGTTAAACTAACAACACGCAATATTTGAATTAACCAAGTTATGTGTTTGCTTGATGCTTTATCATCAAATATTGGAGAATGAAGTCGACATACCAATACTTTTTAAACGATGTTCAGCTGTATAAGTGAAGCACGAAAGCATTAACACAACATTAGCGAGTGCTAAAATGCTTGAAATAACCTTGTTTGATTGTTCAGGAATTGTATCGCTATGTTCAAATAATTGATAAAAATGGAGAAGCACTATTAACAGATGTCATATGTTTAGCACTTATGTTTGTTTTACGATTTGTTTTCAGATGATTATTGATAAAAACTTGTCAATTCACATTTATATGCAATTTTGTTTAATTTGTACATTTAAACGAACTACACACACATACACACACACGTACGCGAACGCAAGCACGCACACACGCACACCAAACACACACACACACACACACACACACACACACACAAACACATACACACACACATGTTATTCGCTTAATTTTAGAACTTTAAAGGCATTAACCTTATTGATAAATGATATTGTGTTAATATTTTTACGGTAAAAAGAAAATGTTTTTTTTTTCGAATTTAAAGCAATGTTCTTGTAATTTTAGTATTGTTCACTTTGTGCTGTACAGACGAAAAAGTCGATTTTATGTTTGTATTTACAAACGATCAATGTTTGAACATTGTTAGTCCATATTTAAATGTTAAACTGCTTCAGTTTGCTTCTACCCTACAATCTCTTCTTCCGATGGCCTGAAAATACATCACAAGCAAAACAATGTATATCTTTAACATCACTCTCACTGAAGGTAGTGTAGTCATCTCATTCAATGTTAAGTTATTAACAATATACAATAGGACAAATGTTCCTAGGTCTCTCAGCTTCGATGAACTTATATCATCTTATCAGCTTATGTGATGTTTCAGAAACAATTAAAAATATGGTCAATATATCGTTAGAACAAATGTTCTGAGCAAGTTTCATAAATGGCTTGGAATAAGAGATTTTACAATGTTTCACTACAGCCATATAAAGAAATTTGCATGCGCTACGTTTACACGGATAAAAACACTCTGCAAACTCAACAGAAATATTATTAACACAAAAAGCCCACTTTGACCCAATAAGCATGATGTTAACAACCTTGGTAGAGGACCACCATTCAATTTTGGACGCCAATTACCAAATGTACTGAATGAATACCTTCAGCTAAAACAGTAGAAGAGAACCCGTATGCGGTCCTTTTTTATGCAAAGGAAACGTTTGGCAAAGAACGAGGCACAAAACAAATGTAGAAGACAATACCTCGTGTGTATGTTTTTAACAAACTTGGTAGAGGGCCATTATACAATGTTACATTACAAATAACTATTTTCCTTGGGGTTTGAGAGAAGATTTTAAAAATATTCATAAAAGGAACACATTTAAGCAAAAGGGTAGGGTCAAATGTAAATCCAGGGGCACTATTTCAACATACTTGGTAGGAAACTGCCATAGGATGTTATATGTCAAATATTTCACCTTTGTGCCTTGTCTTTTTAGAGAAGATTGCCTAGTCAACTTCCTATTTAAATATTTAAACTTTGTGACACCGTACATATGTTCGGTTTTCATCGCCATAACATCACGTTAAGAAGCAATCGTCAAATCTAAAGCTACTTCAGCATTACTGTGATTTGCAGACGGGAAACAGCTGCATAGTGCACGGGAAATCTCCCCACATGTAGCCATCTTGATTGTCAAGAGCAACGCAGTCTTCGTCGCCTCCTTGTGGTTGGTTGGTGCCCCAGTCTGGTTATAACATATGAAGATAATAATTACTGTTTTCGTGGTTTATTGTTTGTTTATTCAATACTTTACCTACAACTATCGCTTATATGAATAATAGATAACACGTTTAACGTCTACCCAAAGAAAAGTTCGAATCTAAGATTTTGATTCGACAATAAAACTTATATAGTGGTGCATTCGTATTACGTTATGTAGGCACTCCTAATCCCGTTGTATTTTTTTGTTTTTATTGTAATACTCTACACGTTTATTGATTATTGTTGTTAGTTAAAAAGTAAAAAAATAACAAATTAAATGTGTTTTAAAATGTTATTTCAAAACAGCCAATTTAAAAGTTTAACACCACGATAGGAAAGACCAGGTTTATCTATTTATGTGTATATCACCTGTAAATGTCACCTCGGTATCGTCGTCTCCCCACATGAAGTGTCCTTCCACCACCTAATCGTTCAGACCTATCCACCAGTGATGGGCTGAAAACGGCGTCAAACAGCATGGTCCATAACAAAAATTACATTTTGTATTTTATTCATACATGCATATATTATATAACAAATAGACGTATACGTATTGTGTATTTAGTCGACGTGATATAGAGGGATAATAGATAATAAAGTGTGACATTAAATAAATGTTATAAAAACTAATTCTATTTCAGGTTAAATAAATTGTTTTGTTTTGGTTTGTGTTTACATATAAGACAAAGTATGCTTGATGCTTGTCATGATCTATTATAAACATCATATATTTAAAATTATAGATAGCAAAACGTACGTTTAACAATAGCATATAGCATAACAGAATTATAGCAACGAGCGATTGCTTTACAATGCGGGCGACATTAGATGGTTTCGTGCAATTCCAAATGATAAAATTATAAAATAATGTTAAATTATACGCACTTTGCATTTCTCTGGCATGATTCTTGATGAAGTCGTTTTCCAACGAAGTTTTAATGTGTGCTAGATGACTTCTATGCTGCTGTCGACAATAGTGCTTAAGGAACAAATATATAAGAATGAAAAAATGTTTGTAGAAAAAAGACATGCATAGACATAATTATGGTTATAACATCCGTATGTTTTTTACACTTCTACATAGGTTATTATTCCTACATTTTCTAAATTTTCAAACAATTCATCTTAAGTTTTTATAACCTTTTAAAATAAATAAAAAACGGTTCTTTGTAAAAAAAAGAAACGGTTACCAATTGAGACCGAACCGAAACAACACGACCATGATTCTAACAAGCACACGAACAAAATAAGGGTCCTTGACTCTGAACGATCAATGGAAAATATCGATCGCATTCATACCTCTGACTCAGTGTACGTTCCCTGCACGTGTCCAAAGTGGTAACATGACCCTCGAAATGAGATGTAGTCATCCGGACAGTTCGTTGCAGTCACATCTGGAACGAAGGGTTATGTTCCATTTTCTGATTAATAGAAAACAATACGAATTTTCTGTAAAAACAACACCTTTATTATATTTAAAACTTGCTTAAAGAAATTTATAATATATTATAAATGCCACCATTTTAACAAATATGTGATACATTTTGCTACTTAATAATTAAATAGTATTGTATAATAAAGTTATTTCTGGACAAAAAAAGACTGAAAGATCTTACTTTGAATAATTACCTTTTAAACCCACTAAACACAATTGAATAAACACTATCACCCAATTCATCTTGAGATGCCGTTCGCGGTGACGATGGAACTAGATATGACATATAGTTGACTCCTTATCTGTACTTTTTGTCACAGTGTTCTAAAATGAAATTTGAATTCGAACAACATCACAGTATATTAAAATGTACAATAGGTGTGTGTATAGTTTGTGTTTGGACATGTTTTACCTTATACGAAATGATGCTTTGCTCGTTTTGAATTTAAAGTACATAAGAACAAAAAATAATAATGTTTTCACTGACTTTTCAAAACCAGCATGCCACAATATACATAGACATACAGATATCAAGTTTCGCTGCCATGAACATAAGTCTACAATACGACGTGTTTACTTTTGTATTCAAATATCCATACAAAATTATATTCTCATTGAACACTATATGTGCACACATGTATTACGTGTTATTACATTGTTTCATAACGGAAATGTAAATATTGTATATATACAAAGTGTTAACAAAAAACAAATCACCGTTACTGAACACCCGTAGAGAATGGCAGACTAACACAACCTGCTGAACGGTGATCGTCGCATGTCTTAACTTTAAACTTTAAACAACATACTGGCAATGTGAAAGTGACCTATTTACCATTGTTTTTTTTTTTAATTTGATTCTGATTCTGAAATAAAACGTAGAGACTTCTAAATTATGACGCATGCATATATGAGCTATTTTTTTTCTTTAACGTTTATTGGATATAGATTATCGATTGTATTATTTAAGGCGTTTTATCGGCAGACACGTAACACTTTTAAGGAATACACACACATACCAAATCCATGCGTAATCCGTGGCTCAGGTCCACAACCTTTGCATACAATTTGAATGCTTAACACTTACATTTAAATAAATTATTAATTAAATTATTTGTATATTATACGACGTTTAAATAAATATGAGAATAGGATTATCCTGAAAAGCACGTGGACTATACAAGGCTATGAAATGCGTACTTCCGAAATAACTGTCTGTATACTATACAGAGAGCTATGATACTATGCGATTTTAGTGTTATCGAAGAAACGAACGGAAAAAATACCGATTTAGCGAAGTGTTGCATAACTTAAATGCATACGCGCTACATAACTACAATTTTCATCGTTAGTTAAGTTTGTTTTACGTGTCTTATTAATTTCAGTGAAAACATATAACGTTAAGCCCTTAACGTATTGCCGTTAAAAGTATGCATGTTACCCAAAGCGGTTATTTAATGTTTGTCAGGAATACTATACTTATAATAACATGTAAGGTTTAACAACATTAATATGACATTTTGATGTTCTGTTGCTTCTTCAAATATGTCCTGTTGTCATGGAATTCTTTATCCAAAATCAAAATTTAAAAAAAACATTACCGAAATATTAAGGATTCTTAGACATTCCATGTTGCCAAACCTTAATCGTTTTCCCCATATTTTCCCAAATCATTTATTAACACATTTCACTCTTATGATCATAAATATTCATCAAACACGATAAATGTTGTATGTATTAATATAAACACTTATCATATATTCATTTTCAAAAGCAAATAAGATGTGACAAGTGGAATAAAGTCAATATAAGTACAACATGAACATCCAGAATAGAATACAAATCTGTTGTCATGAGGCAGAGAGCAAATACAAACTTTTATAATAAAAAAGATTGTATATTATCCTTGATTAAAAAATAAAACAGTTTTAGTTTTATCTTATGCATTTGAAATTCCAGCTGCACTTGCAAGGGCATCCACATTTGCCACATATGACTATGCAATGACCACGCTGCATTTGGGAATTGTATCTGATTTTCATATAAAATATTATAAACTGCTTACAAATATGAATACCATGTAGTTCATCATTTGAAAATAAGACGATAGGCCCGAAATAGTTCAAACTACGTAGTTTATATTGATCACTAAGCAATACTATTTAGAATAACATATTGCCTTTTGGAATATTTCAATTGACTTTCACTATCAACTACATCAACAAGTAAGGGCTCGATATGGTGTATCATTTATTTCATTAATTTAATCGGTCCAACTGTTTAGGGGTTTCTTTGAGACAACGGAAATATACAATTACACAAATCATCGATATGGAACGCTAGAAATCCAAAACTGCGTATTCTTTACGTAGTTGGTTATGTGTTAGCCAATAACTCCTGGATCGGTGTGTTCCGATCTGAAACGTTAGAGATATTTGTACCATTAAAAACAATACACACAGTCTTGATGCGATAGAACTGTGTTTATTCAATACAAATCTTTGTAGATAAGGTTCTTCCCAACTCTAACAGCGTGCTGTTTACAAAGACAACTAGTAAGTACGTCTTGAAATAGTAATTAAATTGAATGCGTTTTAATTCCCATTTATTACTGTTTAATTTGAGTTGCAATGCTATGAGGTTAAATTTTATTTACACTTATATGTCATGAATATTGCTGGGCCAAGTGTGAGGTTGAGCGCTCTATAACCGGTTTAAACCCCCAGTGGTTAGCATTGACTGTTCCAAGGCGGTGACCCCAGCGTTATCTAGTATGTGTTTATGTTGTTTCGTTTTGTGCTGTACTTTACCGTTTTGGCAATTGGTTCCTTGCCATAAATAAAGGGCCACATAGGTGTGTATGAAAGAATTGCAATACTGCTGCAGTTTCTTGAGTTTCACTTTTTTATATTGAGTCGCATTTGCAATTAAGCTTAAAAGGTCCATACTAACCTTTATGCGAGTGAAAGAAAAAAAGTCACAAACATCTTCTATATAATATCTGTTAGACAATTCAGCTATAAAATATACTTCAACCAATGGATATATCATTATTGTTTGCAAATGTATTGTAATTTAAAAAAAAACAACAGCATTTTATATGATAAAGGTTTGAGTCATGAAACCAAAGCAACCAATGACAGGTTAATACTAAATGTTTATTTTTATTAACAAAGAATGATTTCGATTAATCGAAACGCAGGGCACAACTCAGAATGTGGACACTTTTATCACACGCTACATATTGTAATACAAATGGTATATAAATAACTTCGTTGAACATATTTATCAAACGTTTGTCAGTTATGCAAAATGGGTTTAGATACCGTAACTGTAACGCTATATAGACGGTGTTATGTTTAGCTTATGCAAATATACATGTCAAAATGAGTACCTTATTTCATATATTGGTGGACATTGATATGAACAGTGCACGTCGGTCCAACGGAAGTCATATACGGACGTAAATATCAAACAATCCTGGTCGAGAGTTTCGTGGTCATTCGGCTGGAAGTCTGAAATATAAAGGAAGACAAAATCTCCATGAGTCCGTTTCTGCGTCAAACATATTTTTGCGTATTTGCGCTAAACATGAAGAGAAAAAATATTGTAACATACACAGAATGATTCTGCCATTGAATCGTTGAAACAGACACACACATAAATGTAGACAGTTCCTCTAAGGAAAGCAAAACGTTGTTTGTAATATAAATAAATATAAAAACATATACGTAACATATTCAAATAAAACATTCATACGATATGTTTAATCGGTTGAAGTGTTTCCAATGGCACTTGGAAATGCTTGGAAAAAAAACGGTAACACCGGTATTCAAATAAGGGAGGGATACAACAAATGCACACCTGTGAACGTAGCGACACTGTCGTCATCAAACCACTTCCAAACGCCTTCCGTTTCTTCGTCAGTAATGCCTATCCACCAATGGATTGCTAAGTAGGAAATGAATATAACTGTTAGTGATTAAACGAAAATCGTACTAATAAAACTTAACCAAAATAATTTGGCTAGTGACACATGCAATAATTCTCAGGTCCCATGATAACTTGTAAAATATGACAAAGATTATGCAGCAATCGGAATATCTTATAGTAACAAACACATACAGACCTAATGAAATGGTTACAAACAATATTATTTACTATACATAGTCTAAATTATGACTTAATGTATTAACGCACTTTTTTGTCACATTCAATCCAACTGCTACAACGAATCCGGTATTTTAAGCATTGTCTTATGTGCAAGTTATAAATGTGATTATCAAAATAACAATACAAATATATACAATAATAAAAGTTTAAACTAGTATGTGCTGTTTTCCAAATGTTCAAAACGAAAACACACATTGAACAGGTTGTTCATGATTAAAGAAGATTGCATTCTAGCGGAACTTTCAAAAACCGAACACCTCTGAAAAAAGAGGCACTGTATCTACCTTTCGGTGTATATTATATTAATTGACAAACAGAACATTATTGTTCCGATGCTTGCTTTCAAACAGCTAGTGATATTGCCCTTGTGGTGTAAAACCTCGTCACAGGGAGTCTATAATAATGCAAAAAACCAGCACTTAGCAATAAATAAGTTACTTAAAAATTTGATAACACGGGTTTCCGAAAAATACTGTTAAAGTAAAAAGCGGTAGTCGCCTATGGGAATTTAATTTAAAAAAAAAACATGTCGATAAGTGTTGGTTTTCCATAAAATGTGCATGTACGACTGGCGTCAAGGATAAATATCATATGCATATTTCCCGGTTAAGTATATTTATATTTTGCCCCCTCCCCCCCCCTTGAAGAATATTGAAGATACGATAAACATTTGCCAGAGGTGGGGATGGGGTAATCAATCAGCCAGGCTGAGCGATGCCAATTCAGTCATAAACAAGGAATGGATTAACGTGAGCATCAGTAACGCATTCGACGTGCTAAGTAGTGTGAGCGATAGCGATGCCAACAAATGGATTAGCGAAAGGATTAACGTGAACTCCAGTCACGCATTACACGTAGTGTTAGCGATATTTACCAATTCGCCGGGTCACATCTGTCTACAACAATGGTAGGTTATATGCGTCGGCACAATATGGGGAAAAAAAACGCAGACATTATAAATATGCTTTACAAAATGTATCTAAAACCAAACATCTCTCACACAATATTTGCATAAACTGTGCGCTTGATGCTTTGTTATTTAATATTGGTGAACAAGTCCACATTTCCATCAACTCGTAATGTACTTCACCTGTATAATTGCAGTTAACGACATAAGTAAGTGTCCAAATACATTAAGTCAACTTCCTTATTCACCTGGGCATGCGTTGCTATGTTCCGGTTAACATATGCCATATGTTGACTGTTGCTTCTTGATTAAGATATTGTTTAGACAACTATTATGAGAGTTTGCGACATTTAACCCGCGATTTTGCGTCATTTTATACTAAACGTCTAAAAGAAAACAAACACACACACACATGTCTCTTACGAATTTGACGTTAAGGATAAACAACATACACATGCATGTCGACTAAATATTAAAATAGAACGTATTTAAAAATTAAAAACCAAATAACATGAACATCTTGTGGATAGTGCGTTCACTTCTTGTATTAGAAAGCTCGTTTTCAAGTTTAAGTGAGTTTGTATATTTTTGATAAAAATATGACAGAAGAATACAGCAAGATTTCGTAACCTGTACAGGATCATCCAACACAAGTTAACTTCACCAAACAACCATTTCTTATCAGCATCAAGCGCTTTAATGAAATAAATGACGAAATAAATAATGAAATAGTTTTCACCGGTTTTCTTTGTTTAAATGGACTGAAAAAATTGTCGAGGAATCCTGATAATTTTGAATACGCTACATCTTTTGTGTTTCCAGTGAGTGTCTTTAGCATCGAGATAGTGAAAACAAATATCATACATGAATGTTCTCCAATGGCTTTTATTTATTACTACCTAATGATTCTATGCTGTATGACTTTACAGTTTTCTTTTTCTGCATAACGGCCGCAAATGAAGCTTTTCTTCATGCTTATACAAATTGATGCCGGACACGCACACACGTAGAGGTTGTCAGAAGAAAACAAATCTCACAATAGTATCTGCTAATAATGTAGTAATCGTTCTCCCTTGTCTCTAAAAAACACACCACTACTGAGCAAAACGATAAGTTCATCCAGTTTGATCTGGTTTGCAAATGCCGTGGTTAATTGTCCGACATATCATATTTAGATGTCGGTAACGTTTTGTACCAAGGTGTGGCTGGAATGTGAATGCCACATTTGTATATATTTGGAATAGAAACACTTGTTCAGCCCTACAATAACAATCAACTCCTCATAGAATCGACCTGCTACGTATATAATCTATACGAGCAATAAGACTCGCTTAATATTTCAATAGTCATGAAAATAACTATCATATAAAATAATTGAAATAAAATCCGTAGCAATTTCACAACCAGAAAATGTAAATCGTATTTATACGAGGATTCATACACAAGATTGGAATAAAATGTCAATCACAGGCTGGTATTCAAAATAAGTTTCTCATAATTACAATAGCAAGAACAAAACCTTCATTTTAAAACCTGTTGCGAACATTGAACCCGGGGCCGGGAGTTGTCAAAAACAACACTCTACTATATAACAACGAGGGCTAAAATATAGTTTATTATATAAGACTGTTATCTAAATTAGATTTTTACACGTTTTAAGTAGTATGACGCACAGAATCGAAAAACGTTCGTAGTCACGATCATTTGCGAAATGAGGCGCAAGGTCCAATGATCAACAAAAGAATTGTTCTTATAAAACGATGTACAGAACAAACGAAGATAATAAATTAAATTTACATTACGTTTTGCTAACGCTCTATACTAGTCACCTGGTAAAATTTACGAAAAAGATTATAACGCCTCTAGATTCGACATATATGAGTAAATATTAAACCAATAAAGTTTATCCTGACATTGTTTCGGACAAGCTCATATCTGATTTAATTGGGGTCAAACACAGATATAGGGGCCCAGTGCTAGCGTTTTAGAAGCAACACTCATGACGGAAACTTGATCAACCTTTGTCAGGATTTTATAACAATATGTAGACAAAGTTAGAATCTGGTTCATAATAGATTTCAACTTTGTGACCGGGTCAAATCTTTGTGCCACGGTATGAACTTTGTAAAGGAAGTGGAGTTGTTGTTTGGCGGCTCAGTTGACTCAGTAGGAAGAGCACTGGCCCTGATAACGATTTCCCCCGGGTGCAAATCCCGTTCTGGTCGCACAATTTTCTTGCCATGTGACATTTGACGCTCAACGTGATGCCATGACGTTACCTTGTTATACTTTCAATAAACCATGTTTACATATATAACATCCCGAATCACTGTATTCAATGATGAATGCATATTCCTGTGGGGTTATATGTCACGGTATGACCTTGGTCACGTTAGGGGAAAGGTTTTTTTGCGGCCCGTATAGCTCATTTGGGAGTTCACTTGATCTAATAACGAGGTGTCACTGGTACAAATCCTGGACTGTTCGCACACTACATGACATTAGAAAAGCATTTGCACCATTCAAGAAGCCATATGTATGACTGAACATTGATAAAACTTGTTCTTCTTTATAATATGTAGTCAAAGTTCGAATCTGTGTAAAGTGCTTCTCTAAAAAGGTAACAAGGTAAAATCTTAGAACTAGTTTTTACAATTATAGAATCTATGTATTATTCAAGTGTGATAAAACATAGTCAGACTGTTTGAAAATATCCAGACCAATTTGGAAAGTGAGTCAAGTGCGGTAAAAAGTGATCGGGTCAAACCTGGCGATAAAACATATGATAAACTATAACTGCCTCATGTGTGACCAAAAAAGAAACGCAGTCTAATCGGTTTAAGGGCAATTGCTTTTGATTTAACGTTGCGAGGCTGGGACCCAAGCTTTTATCATTTCAGAATTGAATAACAAGTTTCTGCATTTTATCGGTGTCTGAACTGTCGGGAAAATCACGCCGACGGCGTTTATGCACAAATTAGGGATACTTTGCCCGACAGTTCATCGTTTATGCATAAATAAGAGATACTTTTCCCGACAGTTCATCGTGTATGCATATATTAGGGATTATTTTCCCGATAGTATATCGTGTATGCATACATTCGGGATACTTTTCCCGACAGTTCATCGTTAATGCATACATAAAGGATAATTTCCCCGATAGTTCATCGTTGATGCATACATTAGGGATGATTGTCCCGATAGTTCATCGTCTATGCATAAATAAGGGATACTTTTCTGACAGTTCATCTATATGCATACCTTAGGGATACTTTTTTCCCGATAGTTCATCCTTTATGCATGTATTAGGGATAATTTTCGCGATAATTCTTACTCAGATGAAATGCAGAAATATGCAATTCCATACTTAAAATTACAACCTAAAAGACACACATTACCTGTTATGGTAACATTTTAATGGCAACAACGGACATATTTACACTTGTGTATCAAGTTTCGGTTTCCATGTTTTCTATGGCGTCATTTCGCTAATTAGAAAGATACTTACGTTAGTATTCAACTTGTTTATTAACAATTTAATAGTACGAACATGAATATTCACGTTCAAACTTGCATATGAAGTGGGATCATCGGACAATGAAAAACAGTCCACTCGATAGGATTATCCTATCACGATACGGCGTTTACATCAACGTAAAAGAAGATGTACATATTTATATCGAATTCTCTGTTGCATGTTTTGACAGGAATTATATAGGCAATTGGTATCTTGCCTTAGAGTATTCAATATTAAAGGACAAGTAGATTTCTCTCCCGAACATATTTCTGGGTTCTCATCATTCCTATATTAAATGTATTTGTCACCGGGATATAGATTGTAAACCATATTACTAATTACAGTTGCTTTGATCTGACCACTACCATACCGGTAAGTTATTCCAAGCGAGGCCTTGTTATCAGACAGTGCCGCAGTCATTTATACAATATATATAAGTTTGGTGTTGCCTTATTTCGTAGAAACCGTTTTCGATTTAAGTATTGTTGACCTTTGTCTTGACCACCAACTACCACAACAATGAAGATCTCTGTATTGTGTATCGTTTATTTCAATAATTCAATACTTGCTTCTTTTTTGGATTTCTTGAATAATCGAAATGAGACAATACATAAATCAATGTGGAATTATTTAAATCCAACAACTGGGTGTAGTGAGAGTTAGGTAGTTTGTTGTTTGCTAACCAATAACCCCTGGATCGGTGTGTTCTGATCTGAAACGTTAGAAATATGTAACAAACACTCGTTATGTGATACTAATGTGTTTATTAAAATAACAAAGATGTTTATTTAACCTTGTGTTTGTAAGAATCGGCCCAACTCTGAAAGCTTCGCTTTCCAAACACATGTACTGTATCCGTATAAGCCTTATGCTTTTATTTTCAATCGAGCTTAAAATGTGCATACTTAACTGTTATGCTAGTGGTATGCAAACAAGTCGCCGACATCGTCTGTTTAATAAATGTTAGACATTTCATGTCGTGTATTGTATATTTTCCTATCAATTAATGTAATATATCAGTATTGTTTGAAAATATATTTTCCTTTATATAAAACATTTTATATTATAATGTTTTGTGAAACTAACGAATCACCGTCAATTTAAATTTTCATTGTAATTTATATAACATTACATTACACCTACATTGAACGTATTTTTAAAACGTTAATCTGTTATGCACACTGGGAAAAGATAATGTAGCTCTAACGCTATATAGAAGGTATTATGAATAGCTCATGACAATATACATATCAAAATGAGTACCTTATTTCACATATTGGTGGATACGGCATTGAACATTTTACATCGGCCCAACGGAAATCATCTATGGATACAAATATCAAACAATCTTCGTCGAGAGTTTCGTGATCATTGGGTTTAAAGTCTGAAATATAATGGCAGAAAACATGTTGATTAGCCCGTTGCGACGTTTAACATATTTTGGCGTAACAGTGATACATACAAAGAGGAAAATATGTATCACTCGCATTATGATTCCGCTGTTGTACCGTAAAAACAGACACATATATGTATAGGCAGTTCCTCTTAAGACAGCACAAAGTTATATATATTAGATATAATTTAAACATTTGAATGTCAGATTCATCATATAAATTGAAATATTTAAAATATATGTAAAACAAATACTAAAATCATAAAACATGTCAAATCGACTGGAGCCTTTCCCATAATGCGTGTAGAAATTAACTGCTACACCGGTATTCTATTAAAGCAAAAAATACACAGAATGAACACCTGTGTATGTAGCAACGCTGCCGTCATCGAACCATTTCCAAATGCCTTCCGTTTCTTCGTCACTGATGCCTATCCACCAATGGATGGCTAAGTAAAAAAACAAATATAATTGTTGTTGCTGAATTATTGGCATACTGATAAGACTTAAAACTAATTTGGTAAGTGAGATATGCAGTATTGATTTGGACCCAAGATTAGGTGCTGAAAATGTGTCAAATTTTACAAAGACTATGCCGCAATCGGAATACAACATAATTTAACTAGCACATTATTTGATACACATAGCCTAAATTTGGACTTTTTGGCTTGTTAAATATATATCCCACAGTTCGCCCTGTCTACACCGAACAGTATCGGGAATTTGCCGATTCCTCGGTGTTTAGAGGAGTTCGGTTTAATTTTTTTATGGCAGAATGCAATACTCTTTAATTATGAACAATTTGTTCAACATGTGTGTTCGTTTTAAACAATAAGAAAACAACACATACTAGCTTACGCTTTATTTATGTATATATGTGTATTATAATGTTCATACTAAAGTGTTGAACTTGCACATAAGACAATATTAAAAATATACATCATCAATCAAGCATAACATGATTTACACAAACATTCAGAACGGTTGACGTTTAACGGTTACCCTAAAGAATAAACTATATTTTAGATATGTAGAGGTTTCATAGAAATAAATAAAGGGTTTGTAACAACATACATTATTTTTTATATATTGGCTTTTTAATATCAACTAATTACAATGTAATAAAATATAAAAGTAACTGTATGTTACTTTAAGGATGAAGCAAAACACACTTTCTTTCTTTCAAGTGTTGATGATTGTCATTAGCACTAACAGGCTATTTGCTCATTGCATTTCGGTCCCGTTATCGCTATCATCACGGTCATAAGACCATTTGTAAGTCATACGAAATGTTTTGTTTGGTTTATTCAAGTATTTTTAATGATTGAATAAGACTAATTTTCCGATGCACGTGTTCAGTTTGATGATCAAAAAGGGTTCTGTTAATACAGGTTTTTTGATATTGACAAAAAGAGTAAAACAAACGACGTGGCACCGACGTGGCAGTTTGGTGTAGTCGGGTTCTCGGTGTTCAAAGGGTTCAATTTAGACAGGTTTTTTTCGTTTATAAAAAAAACATATAAGTTTTTAAATCATATTGTATTTAATTATATTCAGAAATAATAAACTGATGGAATAATTACATGCACATTTACAGCTTTTTGAAATTTGTCAACTTAGATAATTATTAGAATTATTGTATACATTACAGAGTGTTTATAATCAAGTACAATTTTAAAATGGTATTTCACTATTAAAAACCGTAAACAATAACACAAACAAATTATCCTTTCACTGTAACTACATTTTACTAGTTCAAAATAAATAAGATAAATAAAGCGGAAAGTGAACGATCCCGTTATGTAAATGATTGTGTTATGGTGTTTATATACAATCGTAATTATCAAGTACATAAGCATGCATAAATGTAAACAAACGGTGTCAAATAACACAAAACGACGGATAGGTGAAGGTTTTGGAAGATGATTGACTTTCTTAATCGCGAACATATCAATTTATCCGATGGAAAAGCGCTTATCACCATCCAAACACACAAAAAGCGTTTTTTGTAATCATGTTAAAGCAATCATGCCAAACATACATGTTTTCCATTAACACGCAACTGAACTAAAACAGTTGTAAATATATTCATTGGAATATTTTAAGACCACGGTTTGTAACAATTACACAAGTGAGTGGTATAAAAGTGGACTAGCTTTATAAAAATGTAATGATTTTACATTTTTGATAAAAATATACAATGACAATTTACTAAGAGCTATTTCTCTCTTAATCTAAAATTTACGTTTCATACTATCTATTAAAGAATAAAAATAAGGCATTTGTTTTTTGTATAATATGTTGAAGATGAAATATTTGTAATATAATAATAACATTTGCAATATAAGTTACGATCTGTTCGTTTCAATGATTTAATTCCCATATCTTTTATAAATGTACATATGCATTAACAACATACGTTAATCGGAACAACATAGACAACGAAATCGTGCTGCTGTCTTTTTTCTGTGTGTCACATATAGTTTTCATCCTCATTATAGACAAAAACTAAGAACATATTTATAACTTCTTAAAAATAGCATAATTGAATACAAATGACACTGACACATGGACTACGTGATTGTATAGATTAATTAATTTCTCACGTTTGCGTTCACGAAGTTGATCCTTGATGAATGCATTTTCCTGAGCGTTCTCCACGTGTATAAGATGGCCGCCATATTGACGACAGTATTGCTGCAGAACGAACAAGTTCGTATTTTATGGCATTATTTTAAACTGCTCGTACAATCGACCAAGCATACGCTCTTTATAATGTGGAATAACATAGTTTATAAAGAGAATTTTAAATGGGTGTTATGTTAACATTAAGTTCATCTTGCCTATTTGCCTGTTTATAACTTGTAGGCTCATTTTCACATTTGTTTTGTGTTCAGATGCAAAAGTATAACTTTCAAATATTTTAGTAAGCGACATTTAATCAAAGTGCCCTATACAAGCAAATAGACAAATTATTTTACTGACGTTATAATAATGTTTCCCATGCTCTGAATTTACTTTTACAGCATACTTAATTTTATATGTGTTTTAAATGAACCACGATTATTATTAAGTAACCTTTCCCCATCATTGATTGAATTAGATTATTTTGTTCCTTTTTGCATGCTAAATGTTTTTTCAACCCTCGTAATCAAATGTATACACAATTTGTATCACGCGAGGCATATTAACTGACAATCGCGTGGCGTGTTGATCGCTCATTGGTACATGATTCGTAACGAGTAAGATAATCTTCTTTTTCAAAAGTCAAACAACTATATGACCATTATGGGGACTAACCTCGGCCGTTGTGAATGCCATTGGATTATCCTCATGTCCAAAAAGATAACAGGAACCCTCGTAAGCTATCCAACCGTTAGGACAGCAGGACAACGTGTTTGCTATCAGATAAAATCAGGACAGATTTGTTGTTTCACTTAACATATGTTCAAAATGTAATTATGTTGAAATAAATTAAACCACGATTGAACTCAAAAAAGTAATTACATGTTATTTAAAACACAACTGAAATTGGCTCCTACCATTAGCAATCCCAAATATTAGCGCTATAATAAGCACCGGCTGCATGTGTGTGTATTTGTGTCGAAGTTAAAAGCTCAAAGAACAGCGACTTGTATCTATTTTAATTTCGCTGCTGTTCTTATCTTATCAACATAATTGCCACACATACTAGACTTGAAACCAGTTACAAGGGCCCTAAAGTTTACACAGAGCGCCATTAAGCATTTCATTCATATATACAAAGTCTAGAATAAGTAACACGGGTTTTTGCAAACAACTGTTTAGTTAAAAATCGCTGGGCGTTTTTTTTAAATATATACAATCATGTCGATACGCGCTCGTAAAGCAGTCATTGGGAGGTGCAAAAACAAATCACTCAAATTAATCTGCTTTGCTGCCTCTTACATCTGACGTCATATCGTCTTATGTGCGTTTATCGAATCGGATTGTGCAATTGTCTTTTATTAATAAATGCATGCGGACAACTGATTACCATTTTTTTTCAAATTACAGAATGTTTAATCCGTTAAATTTGGAAAACTATCATATGCATATTTCGGCGTGTAGTTAACGTTGTCCCCTCTACCCCATCCCTTGAAGATTATTCTCAACACCGGCTTTCGACCTCGGTTCACATAACTCTTCTCTGTATGCAGTTTTTACTATTCCCCGCATCTAAACACTAGAGTATAACATGTAGTGGCATGGTATACAATGTTCAACTAACTAACAACCCAATAACGTAAATATCGAACCGTTGATCTTCAATTATAAACAATCAGCACAATTTATATTATTTGACATAAGCCGGAAGTATTGACATAACCAGTGTGTTTTGGTAATTGTAGTTTACGTTTCTTAACAGACTTATCAGTATTTCTTGTAGAATAAATTGTTGAAAATAAATTGGCTTCATAAAATTAAAAAACGTCTGTTTTAATTAAAAGCTAGAATGGTTAATTCCACAGCAACTTATAAAAGAGGGAAACTTAACGATAATTGTGATAAAACAATTTATAAATTAATTAAGTCCCTTGCGATTTCATAGTTCATTTCACTTAATACATAAAACACGTCTCTGTTGCTTATGTCGTTGCCATTTTTGACCCCCAGGGGCATTATTTGAACAAACAATGTTAAGGACCACCATAACATGTTACATGCAAAATAACTTACCTTTAAGAGAAGGAGAGTTCACTATATACATATAAAGAAAACAAATAACACCTCCGACGAAGCCAATTTGGACGCTGGGGGCATGCATTAAACAAAGTTAGTAGATTACCAACAGTCGATGATACATGCGATATATCAAACATGTTGGCTTGTTGATGGACGAGACGATTTTTAAAGTTTTTATTTTATTTTGTACCCGACGGGTATGATTTTGCCAAACTTGGTAAATACACAAAAGCTTGTTACATGTTAAGAACCAAACTCCGGGCTTTGCGGTTTCATATAGGAAGATGATTGTTAAAGTATTTCCTATATACATAAATGTGCAAACAATTAAAGTCCTTATGTGGGTTTGTATTTACTCATGGAGCATGATTTAAACAAATTTGATAGAGGACCAATATATGATGTCACACAGTACATATTAAATCTCTGACCCTTGCTATTTCTAAGAAGTACATGTGTTAAATACATTTACAGCTGTTATCATAAATGGATAACATAACACGTATTATTTTCAATAATAAAGGGAACTGTTTTGATTCGAAAAGGTATTATATCAGGATACAGGATTATGCTCACTGGGACTTATTCTCGTAGCAGAGACCTTTTTTTATTATCTCCATTAAACAAGCGTTCCTAGTATTGATTATATTCCAGCACCGCATGTTAATGTAGATTAGTATTTGATGATATTGAAAGCAATATAGGAAATCCCTTTCGTTGGTTAAATTGGGCATTACCTACATACATGTGTATAACCGTCGTGTATGCATGTGTAACAGTATATCACCAAATCCCGTTGTCATTTGTCAAATCAGTTTGAAGTTTAAGTGGCCTGTTCTGTATGTTGTAGACATTGACCTG
Source organism: Dreissena rostriformis (assembly GCA_007657795.1). NCBI lineage: Eukaryota > Metazoa > Mollusca > Bivalvia > Myida > Dreissenidae > Dreissena > Dreissena rostriformis. The sequence goes on from VMBQ01004683.1 coordinate 25,303, forward strand.
AGTTTTGACCTCCGATGAAAATTGACATTTTGCATAAACAAAAACATTCCATTGCTCTGCGTTTGTCTTCAAACGTGAATACAAATGTGTACCTTTGTATAAGTGAATTTATTTGGCGAACGATGGAAGTACCATTGTTGATTTTAAGATATCTATTTCTATGACTGAACATATCTTTTTAGAATATGTATGGACCACGTATTTTGATACAATCGTCTTGTTGGATTTGCTTGCAGAAGTTCGGTGTAGGAAATATTATAATGGTATTAAACGATAGTTGTGTGCATAACTTAGAACGCGTCTTACATCAAACGTTTAATCCCTAAATAGCGTTGAATAAGTTTATTATTGAAAAAGTCCATATATTGATTATTGTTCTTTTGAAACTTGATACTAGCTAATTTGATGAAACGCCTATTTATGTAATTATAGTCAATGGCGTTGTACAAAGCATATATATATGTGCATACAAATTGATAAAAAAGTGATTGATACTATTATGAAGCATTAATTAAAGGATTAATAATCTAAAATTGTGTGATATTAATAAAAAAAGCTGTTAGAAACTTAAGCAATAAAACAATGCCGGCTATAATATTAAACACAGTCAGAGTAAAATATTATGTAATAGATTGATATAACTAGGGTTAAGACAATAATTCTCATGATATTATGATCAAATTTTTTGGAAACATAAAGACACTGTTTTCTGTTTTTCATTAACTGAAAGGATACGTGAAAGGATATTTCTGCACTCTGGCTGTCGGATTCCGCAGCTACCGGTCACCGGTTATCCTTACGGACACTTCCTTTGGGTTTTAACCTTATTTGAACTATTGTAACTACAAGTCACAAACAGACTGACCAAGTGCGACTACAAGACACAACTTGAAGGTTAAAATTACAGTGTGACTATGAGACACAACTAGGGGGCTAAGCGTGACTAAAAGACACTGCTTATACTACCACCAAATGAGTTGAAGACTGGAGAAATCAAACCTCGTCAGGACAACCGTCGCACTCGTAAATTATCATAAATTATAATAAATCTATAGCGCTGAGTCTCGATTATTTTTAAAATCACGGGTATTCAAATTAAAATAGGTTGTAAAAGTCTCTGAAGAGAAAAGTTTTCAAATTCCGTTTGAAAATGTCTATTGAGACAGAAGTCCGGATGCTTGATGGTAGGTCATTCAACAGTTTCGGACCGACAACTCCGAAACTCCTGTCCATGAAAGTTTTTCTCTTTGTGCATTTAACATCATAACATCCTTCATACGAGACTGTAGATCGTAGGTTTCGTGCTGGTACTTTTTCTGTTAAAAGTTCTGTAAGGTATTTTGGCGCGTGACCAACAGAACAATTATACATGAAAGTCAGTAATTTAAATGTTATCCTGGCCTTTACTGGTAGCCAGTGTAGTTCATACAAAGCATCCTTTGAACTGTCATATTTCTGTCGGCTGAGTACCAATTTGGCACACATGTTTTGGATACGTGCATTTTGTTGATTTCGCATTGAGCTGTTCCATACAAGATGAGATTACAATAATCCAGATTGGATATTACCAAAGACAAAATATGTATTTCTGTTGCTTCTTTTGTTAAGTATTTCCTTATGTTTTTGATTTTGAGGTAGTTGTACATGGTTGTACGGCACTTAATGTTGATGTGTTCTTTAAAATTCAGTGTTTCATCTAAATATGCACCCAGATACCGTATGCATTTTACTGCTTTAACAGTGTCGCCAGCAATATCTATTTCTTTAGATTGACATTTATTTAATTGTGGTCTACTACCGAATGTGATGAATGCCGTTTTTGATGCGTTCATTTTCAGTTTATTCTCGTTCATCCAGTTGTTAATAATGAGTGCGCAACGTTCAAGTTCATGAATGGCAGATCTTTCAACAGAAAAAAGATGTAGGTTTGAATTGCTTGATTGCGGTGTGGTCGTCTGCAAAACCGTAGACTGTGATGGATGGAGGAACGACATCAAACAGTGTTCCAACGTACATCAGGTAGAGCCATGGACCAAGACAACTACCCTGGGGGACACTACACTCCAAAGAACGTGCAGACGATAAAGCTGGATTAACACTTATACGACAGCTTCTTGGACGGAGATAAGAGTCTATCCAGTTTAGTGCCGTACCACATGCACCGTATTGTTTTTGCAACACGTCTAGTAGAATGTCATGATCGACTGTATCGAAGGCAGCACTCAGATCAATGGCGATAAGTGCTGTAACCACTTGTCCCTCCATACCTTCGAGTATATCATTGACTATTCTAAGTAAAGCAGATTCACAAGAATGGAATTGTCTGTAGGCTGACTGATTGTTTGGAGGGAGATTGTTTTCATTTACATGTATGTTTAGTCTAAACAGAGCAGCCTTTTCGATCACTTTCGATAGAAATGATAAGTTGCTCACTGGTCTATAGTTCTTTTGCAATCGTGATGTTTATATAAGTTTTATCACTTTTGTCTTTATTTCGATTCGACAATGTTGACAATCATATAAAAAGTGCAGCTTTTATTCTGTTAGTGTTTGAGTTTGTGTGGATACCTTATTATTCAACAAACATTCTGTAGCTTTGTGAGTCATGTGCTTTGTTCAAATGATCACACTTTTAACTGTAGGTCGATGAGTAGGCTCGAAATATGAAGCCCCATCGACTGAACTCACCGACTTAGCTCACATTTAACATTAGTTAATGTGCAATTTATACCCACGCAAATCCTATTTGCATGCAAACGAGCTATTTACACAAAGGACGTCCATGGTGTATGACGGTATGTCTCCGTCGGATGATTTTTCGTCCTTTTCCGTATAGCGTCTAACTGGATGTTTCGCAGCCACAGATGACCTCACAACACATGCTTGGATAAATTCAAAAGTCATTGTTTGCACTCAAAAAATAAATTACATCTGTATATGTCATTAACACAAAAGGGCCACAATTTCAAATAAGTAACCGCTACAATTCCTTCCTTTACGATCACCTACAGATACGGCAATTCAGCTTTGAAAGTTCATCCAGAAGTAAAAGAGTTACGTATAAAAGCGTTGCGAGGTATGCTCGTTAGAACAAATGGATTAATAATCGTTATTATTCATGCTCTATGCCTTCGTCTTTTAAAAGAAAAACAAACTACAAGAAAACACAGGCGAATCGTGTCCGACAGTATACACACATTGCGTGATTGGTATCATGCCATTTATTTTGACAACAGTGAGCAATCTGCATATGAAAGGTGACGTGCTTTTTGCATTACACAAACACTCTGTAAGAAAGTAACTTATTCGTAAAAAGCACAAAACCACGCGTTTAAAGTTACTTTGCCTAGCACACATTTGTATGCAACACCATGATTGAATGAATACACCAGACCTATTCAGTGTAAACAATGACACCAACGATCGACCATTTCACTGAAGATACCGAAATTAGGCAGTCTACAAAACATCGCATGTATCCGTTATTACAAAAATATAGCGCTCGCCGGGTAAATGTAATAAGTCATAAACGGGCCTCCAAAATGGTATGCCTTGCTAATTATATTCAACACGCATTGGAAGTCCTTACGTTAACAATTTAAAAAAAAATCGCCTACATCATTTTAGTGTACCTTTAAAAAAATGCATCCCAAGATACAACAGAATTCGGATAATCATTGAAGGAAATACATGAAACAATATATAGCTGAAATGTTTGAAACGTACACTGAAAAGAAAAACAAGGCATATAGTTACTTGCTTGGTCTGCTAAATAAACCTTACCTTTTGTCAACGATTGTGTGCGTACAATAAACATAAATATGTACTAACCTGGTGACGCATTAATCGATACTATATTTTCTCATTCCTAATCGGTTACAATTTCTAAGCCATAGTTTCTGTCTTGTTTTTGTTTATTGATATATATGTATATTCGACTAATTCAGAGATGATGTTTATATAATTTTGAATTTAAATAGTGTTTCAGAGCAACTTTAAATATACAAACACATATATACATATATTGCATCCAGTATGAGTTCCGAAAATAATTTGCATGCTTTATTTGTATATTAAAAAGCGGGATAACTCAGTGTTGTTATCGGGGAAATAGGATTGTATTGGTTACATCCCACTTCCGCAATAGATACGAAAAGTTATATAAGGTAAATATACGTTAAACGATTCATATCAAGAATGTGTGCATTGGGTGATACGTGTATGCTAAAATCCTTTTTCACAACGATAATTATCTAAGCAACATAAGAGTATCTTGCACACACTGTCGTTCGGTGGGTCTCGTGGCACAATGGACGTGCAAATGCTGATTTCTTCTGCACGTCAATGTGGTTTTTCGGCGCCATTTGTTCCCGTGTGGATTGTAGCTGTATTATTTTTTTTTTCTGAATCCGGTTGTGACGTTCTTCCGGCCTTCATGATGTGGATTTCTCTCTAGATAGTGCATCGGTTGTCACTCAGCTGCCAATTTTCATCAACTCCTTATTTCAAGTACATCGGGAACGATTAGACGTGTGTTGATGTTGACCGATGTATTCCGAGTACAAAATGTGCGTCTCCAATGTGTCGTTAAAGCCTCACTTATTCTGAATATTGTTGGAAGGTACAGGCAATTACTTGAGAAGTGCTTGCATGATTTAGTCGATACTATTATGCTGCGGTACACATATGTCTCTGGCGTATTCGTTTAACACAGCACATATAAGGATAGTGGGTTATAAATCGGACATTACTTAAATCCACACATGCTATGGGCCTCTAAAAGCGGTCTCCACTCATACCCTTACATGTCATAAAGATGCTCGATTGAATATATCACCATCTATTACGCCATTCTTGATAATAGCTTCTTCTCTACCAATAAACAAACTAGATACGGTTAAAAGCTTTTTTACAAATACAGGCTAACCGGTGTTAAGCAACCAGTGAATGGAAGTGACCTATCAGGTGGATACTAAAAGCCGGTAATTACGTGTTAGGTGGTAGGTCAGCTGATAATAACATCCTCATTAAAAGAAACAAACACAGAAGCTAGTTCACTAAGCATCGCTTAATATCGTGAGTAATCTAAATTTACATTTACATTTGTATATTATAATTAAATATACACAAAGTTCGTACACTATATGACATGTCATGTTTCGCATATCAAACTTACTTTGCACACCAACATCACACACACACCATTTTCATTCATGCATTTTTAAATAATCATTATATGACGTCATTGTAAAGCCCCTTGGGATTCATTTGCAAGTTTATTTCCCTTTGTAGTACTCATTGTTATTGCTCTCTGATGCACAATTATTATGTTTAATGTGTATGTTTGAACTTAACGACGAACTTTGGCTGCAGAGAGTTAGAGGCGGTGCTTTGGATTATCAAATGTTCTAACCAAACCAACTCCACGGTATAATTCCATATGCGCCCACCACCTAAACAAATCATTCAGATCCGTCCCTGGACAAACAATACATGTTTAGAGTTTCATTAAATCCGTTTTCATTTGAGACATTACCATGGTAATATTCCGCACGAATGTTAGATCATTGCTGTTAAAGTCATTACAATAAAAGTGGTAATGAACGTAAAAATATTGCTTTTTTGAAAGCATTTAATACATGTTAAATTGAAATTAATAGAATGCGCTTACGTCTTTTTCCACTGCTACAAACATGACATCTATGTGTACTTTCTTATGATTCAGTGTATTTTGTTTTCGCGTTTATTCTACGAGTACTTATTCAGGACTCACTGTGTGCAAGGCGTTTTATTACCATTCTTCAACCGATGCAAACACGACACTTCACGTACTCCAGTTGTAAACACAGTGCCTATAAATGAATTTCAGAATCGATCGGTGTTCTTTGCACTGCAATGTCTATTTAATAGGTAAATATGTGCTCCATTGTTTATGCCAGTTCGTACGTGACACATAACGTCTTGTTTTTACTCTCCACTTAAAATGTATCAAGATTCCTAGTATATTTTGTCGATTTATACATGTAAGCTAAATGTCAATTACTTATTTATGCTTTTAAATTACCAATGCATATGGTTGAGTGCTTTATTTCTGTGGTGATCAACATATCTTTAACATCAGATATGTCTTGAACGGCTGTCAAAGAACCCACAGTTAATTTTATGTCATCTTTCTTGTGTATGAATACACTTAATAATAATAACAAGCCTAATTATAATAAGCAATACACGTCAGGAGCGTAAATGCACATGTAAATTAATATGTAAATGGAATTTAAGCACTCAAGCAGCAATTTGTTTCGTGTAACGAGAAACATAAGTTTATAAGCGCCAATTTGCTTAAACGAGTCATTGCTCAAGCACAAAAACTGAACCAATTTGTAGGTTTGCACGTTTACATATCGGCTGATATGGTTGTACAATTGTATTTCTAAATCAACAATAAGTTACGAGTTTCGGCCGTCAATTTTTTTCCCCAAAAACGACAGGACGGGTGAATAATTGGAAATACTGATTCCCAAGATAGGCAGACGATTAAATACAATACGGTGTTATAGAAATTCAGAATGACGTAACACTTACGTCAACAAGTGTTAAATGTTCTAACTTGTTTTTAATTTTCCCTGCATATCAAGTGCCGTGGCCAGTTTTTTTTAATCCATATGAGATTGTGTTGATGCCGCACCTTAACTCATGTTTAAACAATAACGATCGAGTACCAGAATACAAGCATCAATGTGGTACGCTTTATTTTTAACAAATACATACAATGTATGTGCTAGCCAACATTTACTGCTCCCGTTTCATCAGATCTGCAACGTGAATGGTATAGTTATACGCAGATTTGTTTGTGTCGCACACACGCTTACACATTATTATGATACTTTAAACAACTTTTACCTATTTTTCGAATTATTTGTTATATACATTTATAACGTCTAAGCTTCTTCCAAAACATATCAATTTGTTGATTTAATTTACCAGCACAAACGTATAAACATCACAATAAGGCGTGTATTTCTGCTCAAATATATATAAGTACAACTTAAGTGTATTTACTTTACTCATTTTATTAAAAACACCAACACAAACACTTTAAAATAAATAAACCATGTCATATTATTGAAAAATTGTTATTGAAATTCTTACTCGCAATACAATACTTGCAATAGTGCCTACCTCATTTCACATATCGGTGGATGAAGGTTAGAACACTAATACTTGCCATAGTGCCTGCCTCATTTAACATATTGGTGGATGAACGATAAAACATTAATACTTGCCATAGTTCCTACCTCATTTAACATATGGGTGGATGGACGATAGAAAACTGAGCAATGCATTACTTGCCATAGCGCCTACCTCATTTCACATATTGGTGGATGAACGATAGAACACTAATACTTGCCCTAGTGCCTACCTCATTTCACATATTGGTGGATGAACGATAGAACACTAATACTTGCTATAGTGCCTACCTCATTTCACATTTTGGTGGATAAGCGTTTAAACGCTAATACCTTCTATAGTGCCTTCCTCATTTCACATATGGGTGGATGAACGATATAATACTAATACTTGTCAAAGTTCCTACCTCATTTAACAAATTGGTGGATGAACGATAGAACACTAATACTTGCCATAGTGCCTACGCCAATTCACATATTGGTGGATGAACGATAGAACACTTATACTTGCTAAAGTGCCTACCTCAGTTCACGTATTGGTGGATGAACGATAGAACACTAATACTTGCCAAAGTGCCTACCTCATTTCACATATTGGTGGATGAACGATAGAACACTAATACTTGCAATAGTGCCTACGTCATTTCACATATTGGTGGATGAACGATAGAACACCTATACTTGCTATAGTGCCTACATCAGTTCACATATTGGCGGATGAACGATATAACACTTATACTTGCTATAGTGCCTACCTCATTTCACATATTGGTGGATGAACGATATAACACTTATACTTGCCATAGTGCCTACCTCATTTCACATATTGTTGGATGAACGATAGAACACTTATACTTGCCATAGTGCCTACCTCATTTCACATATTGGTGGTTGAACGATATAACACTTGTACTTGCCATTATGCCTACCTCATTTCATATATTGGTGGATGAACGATAGAACACTAATACTTGCTATAGTGCCTCTATCCTTTCATATATTGGTGCATGAACGATATAACACTTATACTTGCTTACCTCATTTTACATATGTGTGGATGAACGATAAAACACTTGTCCTTGCCATTGTTCCTACCTCATTTCACATATTGGTGGATGAACGATAGAACACTAATACTTGCTATAGTGCCTTTCTCATTTCACATATTGGTCGATGAACGATAGAACACTTATACTTGCCATAGTGCCTACCTCATTTCACATATTAGTGGATGAACGATAGAACTCTTATAGTTGTCATAGTGCCTACCTCATTTTACAGATTGGTGGATGGACGACAGAACACTAATACTTGCCATAGTGCCTACCTCTTTCACATATTGATGGATGAACGATGGAACACTTATACTTGCCAAAGTGTCTACCTCATTTCACATATTGGTGGATGAACGTAAGAACATTTAACGTCAGCCCAGCGGTAATCATAGACCGAAGTGAATATTAAACAATCCTGGTCGTTGGTTTCGTGGTCGCCAGGCTGAAGTCTGAAATATAGAAACACTAACAATATTGATGAGTCCATTTTAATGGTGCAACGTATTTGATGAATTGATGGAATATTTTAACATATACTGTATAATCCGTTCGATTAACATCAAAAACACAAACAACATATTTCTTTGCAAAAGTCTACATAGACAATACAACTAAGCTTTGCTAGTATGCATGTTTAAAACACTTATCAAAATTTTTCAAATTAAATAGCTTTTAATGACATGTGTATGTCCACGTACGATATTAAATAATACGCAGACTTTTAGTTTATATTAAAGTATGATTATTCTTAAGCGGATGAATTTTTCAAAAATTATCTTTCCGCTTTAATATTAAACTCTCTTTAAAGCCGATGTTCATTTAAGAAAGTACAGGTGAACTTGAAACCTGTGAACGTAGCGACACTGCCGTCGTCGAACCATTTCCAAATGTCGTCCGTTTCTTCGTCAGTGTTGCCTATCCACCAATTACTCACTAAGTTGAAAACAAACATCTGCTATAAATAAAAAAACAACTTACCACCAGAGTTTATACCAATATGGCTTAATAAATATATCAACTAAAGCAGTTATATTTATTCATTAAAAAAATAAATTGCTGTTTGATTTTATAGCGATTTTTTTGGAAAGTTTAAACTTGGGTCAGGATTTACAAAGGGTCGTTTTAACTTTAATATTTCATGTACATGATATTTCTTATTTGTGATCAGCTGATAAACGCATAAGCATCATTCTTGTAGGTTGATATTTTTAATTAGCATCGACAAAATGCACTACGATTCCCTCATATTCCACTGACATACACCAAAATTACACGCAAACACATGACATTAAAACATTATATGCGCAATTGAATAGAGTGCAGACCTTTGCGTTCACGAATTTGATCCTTGATGAATGCATTTTCCTGTGCGTTGTTCATGTGTATTAGATGGCCGCCACGTAGCTGACAGTATTGCTGCACACAGACTTTGTTTTGTTTTAAGTAAAATGGGAAAAAACACTGTTTAAAATGGTATGATTAGAAACATTACCGAGTTGTAAAGGCTTAAAAATGCATGTATAACTAGTATATTCAACGCTGATTAAGGTAACCAACCATCAGGGCAGGTTGTAAACGCATTTCCTTCCAGAAAATAATACCGCTTATTTTAATTTCATTTCTTCTAAATATGTTTGCAATTTTAGACTAAACCATTACATATACATCAAAACGGAAAATAGAATATAAAAAAAAATAAAAATTGGCTTTTACCTTCAGCAATGCTTTATCCAAATATAATGAGAATCGAACCAAGCTGCATCTTTGTATACTGTCGAAATCAGGAGCCGTTTTATTCGAAATGTTGTCCTTATCCTTAATGAGGTTGTCATATAAAATGAACTTGCCTTACATTCACCGGTCAAGTCACTAGTCAAGTCATTATCAGATGTGATAGCATTTACACAAAAGAACATCACTATCTTGCAGGCCGGTTTAATTGCATTTACCTCTGTGTTGGATTCGGAAAGTAGTCCGTCCCGAGTCATGAGATTTTAAGTCACATGATCATAACGTTCAAACTGACGACAACCAATAAAATGTAAACAAAACAATATTCAAAGTGTTTAAAACATTAGTCAAATATATTTTAATCGACGCAACTCTGAAGAAGAAAGTATTGTAAATAAAAACATGAAAATTGGACAGACCTACGATTTCATAGTTAAACTGAAGACTTCATCAACTTAATAAATGTGTTGAATGTTATTGAATCAAACTGAAAGCAATCCACTTGTACTGCGACACGTATAACAATGTGTATCTTTCCCTTGAATTACTAAGACAGAGTATCTTGGAATGCCAGAATGCCATTCCAGTGCTGAACAGGTCATGGATAGCAAATGTTCATGTTATGCATGTATTTTTATTTATTTATTTTAGATGTATCTCTTCATCTTAGTTCTTGTGTTTCATATATAAATGCCATTAGATAAATGTGAACATTAAACAAGATAGTATAAATGTATTTTACCATGACAATTTGAATCTATGTTCAGCTCCCACTTGACATTTCGAAATAACCAAGCAGTCCGGAATAAACAAACAACTAGTCTATACAATTATGTGCGTGCACAATTGTATTTTTATTATAAAGCATTGCACACAATCATGTTTTATGTAGAGAAGAAAACAATTAAAATGTACATGAATTGTAAAGCTGCATAACAATAGAGGTGTACACATACATTTATTTACAATAAATAGAGTTTTAAATTGTAAAACTATGCAAACATTTGTTTTTCTGTTTAATCCTTTCCATGACAGTGGTGCATCGTATAGTATGTGATTATTGTGTACATGTGTAGTTTTTATCAAATTGCTATGTTAGTTAAAACACGTAATTTAACTGACTGTAATATGACTTGTAACACTGTTCTACACAATTATAATCGCAAACAATGACATCATGTATCAGTGTTTAGCCATTATCATATGGATAATGATTCAGCGCACGTCATACCACTATGTCATAGAACTACACATATATCACAGCACACATACATGTGTATGAATACATTTATTAAGATTTATAATAAAATATAGTATAACTGAAAGTTATAATTTATTTCAGTTGTGAGTACATCACATTCTTTCTTCAAATTATTATGAAAATAACAAGCATGTATGCAACTCACCTTTGTAAATATATATGTACAACTCTGCTTATGCAATTTAAAAACGATTTATAAATATCTCCATATGTTGAAAATACGGAAATGGCTCTTACACAATGGTTTATAATATGTATCTTTATTAATCAGCATATATGTAGTGATGTACATTGGATAATGAATCAGCCATATTTGTTAAATGAACGTGATGTATATTTTATAACAAATAAAAATAATTAAACAACACTTATATATAATTAGACACTACCGAATAAATTGTAAAATTTATTTATTGTATTTTACAAACGGTACCTATTTAATTATGTGCATAATATACATATTTACACTTGATTTTCTAAACATTTCAACTCTAAATACTTAATCATTGATTATATGACAGCATCCAAAAATGGTTTGGTACTTTTGCCTTTAATGTTACCTTGTCAATTAAATGCCTCTTTCAGTGAAAACATCATACCTACATGTATCCAATAAAATTACGTACACATTGAACAAACTAAAACAGTTGCCAAACATTACATGTATTACCGCTATAAGGTACGGCGAAGGCACCCACTGTGCAGAATTTCAATTCACATGAAATGTGGGTACACGAACATGCATATAGAGGAAATGACATGGAACGCACAGGTTTAGATGATATATATAGGATCTGGCATGAGTTGTCATATCAAACCATATTTTATTTAAAGACTTCAGGAATTGTGTTAGTAAGCGAGCCTTTGGCGAGCTTACTAACGAATTTCCTGGACGAGTTTAATAAAATATGGTATGATATGATAACGAGTGTCAGACCTTTTTTATCACATGCTTTTAAAACAGCAAATTAAATAAATATTTACGAAAACATAATGATAAATCCCGAATGTTGTTCACATTTCGTGACGTCATTTACGTTGCAACGTCATTTCAGCAAAATAATAGAACAGAACAGAACAGAACAACTCTTTATTTACACCCAAGTATACAAGGTATACAATAAGGGCAACATGACAAAACAGGTTTTAACAATATAATCCGGTTCAAGTTGATCAGTTATAGCATGCATAATGTAAACATATAATACAATACTATAATGCAAGATGCAAAGGGAAACTATTAAATGGAGTGTTTAAACACATTCAATTTTAACTAGTTCGTTGGGAGGGGGGAGTGGACATGTCTTTACATGTATATACACAATAGTTATATATAGAGATGATGAATCCGGCAGACAATGGTGAAAACAGAAAATGGGAAGTCTTTTTTAAGTATTGGGCTTTATAAGTAGATTTAATTCAATGTCAATCAATAATAGTCGTAGTTAGGTGTAACCTGAGTTTATTTTTCGAGAGAGAGAGAAAAGTCCACAGTTGCGATATTTGAATAATATGTACACAATACATAATAAACAATTAACATGCACAAAACAATGCAATACAACACAGATTTTATACTGTATATTGTCGGGAGGCATATTAACAAAATAACATTTGCTGTGAGTAGCAATTAACACCGAAATTTATTAATAGCTTTCATTATATTTACATTAGCTCTATTTATTAATTATGTACATTTTTATCCGATGTTGGCAAACATACAGTTTGATTCTAAGAAAAAAAAAAAATAACTTAAATACAGCCGCAAAAACATTAACATGAACAGGCAGTATAGTAGCATGTAGCCCGCTCCGGGNAAAACAGTTGCTATGTAGCGTCATTGAGAGCGATCACAACCAGAGAAAACAGTTGCTATGTAGCGTCATTGAGAGAGATCACAACCAGAGAAAACAGTTGCTATGTAGCGTCATTGAGAGCGATCACAACCAGAGAAAACAGTTGCTATGTAGCGTCATTGAGAGAGATCACAACCAGAGAAAACAGTTGCTATGTAGCGTCATTGAGAGCGATCACAACCAGAGAAAACAGTTGCTATGTAGCGTCATTGAGAGAGATCACAACCAGAGAAAACAGTTGCTATGTAGCGTCATTGAGAGCGATCACAACCAGAGAAAACAGTTGCTATGTAGCGTCATTGAGAGAGATCACAACCAGAGAAAACAGTTGCTATGTAGCGTCATTGAGAGCGATCACAACCAGAGAAAACAGTTGCTATGTAGCGTCATTGAGAGAGATCACAACCAGAGAAAACAGTTGCTATGTAGCGTCATTGAGAGCGATCACAACCAGAGAAAACAGTTGCTATGTAGCGTCATTGAGAGAGATCACAACCAGAGAAAACAGTTGCTATGTAGCGTCATTGAGAGCGATCACAACCAGAGAAAACAGTTGCTATGTAGCGTCATTGAGAGAGATCACAACCAGAGAAAACAGTTGCTATGTAGCGTCATTGAGAGCGATCACAACCAGAGAAAACAGTTGCTATGTAGCGTCATTGAGAGAGATCACAACCAGAGAAAACAGTTGCTATGTAGCGTCATTGAGAGCGATCACAACCAGAGAAAACAGTTGCTATGTAGCGTCATTGAGAGAGATCACAACCAGAGAAAACAGTTGCTATGTAGCGTCATTGAGAGCGATCACAACCAGAGAAAACAGTTGCTATGTAGCGTCATTGAGAGAGATCACAACCAGAGAAAACAGTTGCTATGTAGCGTCATTGAGAGCGATCACAACCAGAGAAAACAGTTGCTATGTAGCGTCATTGAGAGAGATCACAACCAGAGAAAACAGTTGCTATGTAGCGTCATTGAGAGCGATCACAACCAGAGAAAACAGTTGCTATGTAGCGTCATTGAGAGAGATCACAACCAGAGAAAACAGTTGCTATGTAGCGTCATTGAGAGCGATCACAACCAGAGAAAACAGTTGCTATGTAGCGTCATTGAGAGAGATCACAACCAGAGAAAACAGTTGCTATGTAGCGTCATTGAGAGCGATCACAACCAGAGAAAACAGTTGCTATGTAGCGTCATTGAGAGAGATCACAACCAGAGAAAACAGTTGCTATGTAGCGTCATTGAGAGCGATCACAACCAGAGAAAACAGTTGCTATGTAGCGTCATTGAGAGAGATCACAACCAGAGAAAACAGTTGCTATGTAGCGTCATTGAGAGCGATCACAACCAGAGAAAACAGTTGCTATGTAGCGTCATTGAGAGAGATCACAACCAGAGAAAACAGTTGCTATGTAGCGTCATTAAGAGAGATCACAACAACAGAAAACAGTTGCTATGTAGCGTCATTAAGAGAGATCACAACCAGAGAAAACAGTGGCTATGTAGCGTCATTAAGAGAGATCACTGCCAGAGAAAACAGTTGCTATGTAGAGTCATTAAGAGAGATCACAGCCAGAAAAAAAAGGTGCTATGTAGCGTCATACAGAGAGATCACAGCCAGAGAAAACAGTGGCTATGTAGCGTCATTAAGAGAGATCACAGCCAGAGAAAACAGTGGCTATGTAGCGTCATTAAGAGAGATCACATCCAGAGAAAACAGTCGCTATGTAGCGTCATTAAGAGAGATCACAGCCAGAGAAAACAGTTTCAATGTAGCGTCATTAAAAAAGACCACAACCAGAGAAACAGTTGCAATGTAGCGTCATTTAGAGAGATCCCAACCAGAGAAACAGTTGCATTGTAGCGTCATTAAGAGAGATCACAACCAGAGAAAATTGTTGCTATGTACACGCCCCATGTGTTGCTGGTAACTTAAAATAAATAAACAATAGGCAAGAATCGTAGACCACAAAGTAACTGTTGTCGCGTTTACTAAGACCGTTTTCGTCGTGTTTGTTGTCGTAACATAGAGTACAAGAGGTAGACTAGTCTGTCTAACTCTCGTAAGACAACTTCGACGCAGTTCGTCGTCAATTGGACAAGTCGTTTGAAAGTCTATTTTTCGAAATCGTCATGTTACACGTGACTACAATTAAGAACGTGCGCCATTTTGAATAGTCAGTCCGGATTGTAATTAGTACTTAGATGTACGTAAAAACATATCCGTTTTAATAAGGTGGTTATTGGCAACGTATTAATTTAGACGCGGTACCTACGTTCGTTCAATCATCGCTACTCTTATATGTCGTTCAAATGAGTGATACAAATTATTCAGACGATCGCGTAGCGTCTTTAAAAACTACGATTCGAAAATGTGCAACGATTTGGGTGAACAACTGTTTTTGAAACTTATAGAAAAGACCAGTATTTAAGTCAAATAAGACATTTAAAGCCAAATATCTGCTGTTCAATTTATTCCTAAGTAAAGTTACCGCGTTTTAGAACGTAGTTTATTTGACTAATGTAATATCACCTCAATGATAGTTATTACATGATCCGTATCGCATTGGTCTATGTGTATCATGCTATTAAACTTTTCATAATAGTTTATTTCGTGCTATGTACGTTGTGACGTCTTCCAGCAAAAGTCAACGGGGAATTACCGTTACGATTTATTAATTGCCAATGGTGTTACGATAATTATATGTGAATATAAATTGATGTATAACTGATTTATAGCCACTTTAATATATAAAACACATTTACAGTATCCATCCCTGTTGTTTTATGACATTAATGACACGTGACAAACACGTGGATAATTTATTTTTAACAGCCTGCACGCAATAATCAAATTATGGAACAAGTGTGTTATTTTGATTAAATGATGTTTCTTCATAACATATTGAAGAACATTATAAGACATCATAATGGCTTTTAATTGTTGAATTCCGTTACCTACACAGTAGCACAACAAGAGCTGAAATGGATTAAATCACTTTGTTTTATTCAACTGGTATATGTGGCTGTGTTCCGTTAATTGCTTGATATTAGAAATCCCCATTAGGGATGCGGCTTGTTGATTACTGCCTTTTGATTAATATATTTTATCAGACGATACTGGATTACCACCATACACTTATATAAGTGATTCTTTCCACCTTATTTGTTACTTTACGTTCGAACGAAAAACACACACTTTACTTTTTTACCGGATTTTACGTTTAGTTTTAATATTATACATATGTATGCCTACTGTCTATTCTACGTCTTCACAAAGTATAAAACAAGTAAAATGAATACCGTATGAATACTTCGCTTTGTTCTTGTGTTAGTAAGCTGTTTTCTAGTTAACGGGACTATGTCTAGACTTTATAAAATTATGACAAACGGATACAACAAGCTCTTGCTACCGGTGCATGACCATCGAACTCAGGTAAACGTCAGTATCCAATCATTTCTTGTCAGCATCAACAGTTTTGACGAAATAAACGGTGAACTAGCTCTAATGTGTTTTGTTACGCTAGAATGGACGGAAGAAAGGATGTCATGGAATCCTGATCATTTTGATAACTTACATCCTTCGCGTTGTCAGCGAGTGAAATTTGGAAAAGTTCTGATCCAATGGCTTTTATATATTACTACCTAATGTTTTTGATGATGTATAGCTGTACTGTGTTCTTTTTCTGTATTCTGGCTTTACGGATTCATGACCTGAAAGGAAACATTCCTACATGAATACAGAAACTGGTGTCATGTGCCGGAAAACGACCTTGTTGCAAGAGGAGACCAAATCACGTATCCGATGATTATGTAGTAAAGATTCACCCCGTCTCAAAAGACCACAACAATACTGAGCAAAATGATAAAATCGACCAGTTAAATTGTGAACTGAGTAGTGAATGTGGTGTTCCACTGTCAGAAATAACATGGACAGATGTCGGGAACCTTTTTGACGAAATTTCGGCTATAATATTGAATGCCATATTCTGGTCATTTTCGATCTTAACAATAGTTCAGCTCTACAATAACAGGTACGCATTGTAGACCAATAACAGGTACGCATTGTAGACATGCCGTGATAAGGACTCCAGCACCCGAAGCCGTGCAACAAACGTTTGATGTATGGTCATGGATATAACTGTGCGGAATTTATTTGGATATACGCTTCCGTGCAATTAATTGTCATTTATAAAATATTATAATCTTAACACATTCACTGTTTATGCAATAAACATAGCTTAACATATATTCATTGAAACTTGCTTTCTCTTGAAATATGTGTATACCAGGAATGGGTTACAAGATAATCACGAATAAATGTTACTTCGTTTGAGTCAACTGTTTTTGTTGTACAACGTTATTGTGCTTCTTCATTGTTTCTTAAGTATTTGATGTAATCAATAAAAACGCTGTTATAAGATAAACGTGTGCATATATATGCTTATTATAAGTAGTGTGCTAAACATGTGGTGTCAACGCTAGTGATATATAAACTTGTTTTACGTGTGTTTAAAATGTCTATAAATAAACAATAAAACGAATAGTTGTGGTGATGATAAATAGGTTTATGTTATTGTATATCGATATTTTTTTATTATTTATAACATTTGGACGTGATTTGTGTTATGGCAAATTTACGATTATAACTTATTTGCCTGATAATAAATTTATTTGGTTCTATCGTATTTTTATTCAACACGAAAACAAGTGTTTAAACCCAGCCTATATTTGTTCGTTGTTAATTCTAAGGCATTTAAGTACGTATTGCGTGCTGCAGGTACTATTGTCATTTGCTATGATTCAAAACTGTTTACATACTAATATTAACATGATAATAGAACCCATCCACATTCACACACATATTGCATAGTGCAATGATGTTTGTTGCATTTATTCCACAAATACTTAATCCAAACTTAAAATGCAAGGTCTGCTATGACCCAAACACCTCTGCACCTTCAAACAAAGAATGCATGTATCAAACACTTTACAAACCCCGGAGCTCGATATATGCTATAGTGTCGAATGCTTAACTTTGTTAGTACAGGAAAGTAAACTTACGCACCATATTAGCAATACTCATTACTAAACACGTCGTCAAAAAGCGTAACACACAATTTATGTGCGTAATTTTCATTAACTTGAGTGCTAGTTCTTTTATTACAAATGTATTTGGAAATAAGGTAATTAAGTCATCATAAGCAATAGTAGTTTTAAAATAGAAATTAGTTTTATATATAGGACTTTGATACTGGTCGTAATATTAAATTGACATGTACTTTGCAGTTTAAGAAACAAACAATCGCTTTCGAATATTGTAAATACCTTAAAGTTTGTAATAAAGCATTATCCAGAATTGCACCTGCACTTTTTTTAACATTTTTTTATTGCTCGTGTACAACTCTGTTTGTTTTTTAATAGTTAATTGAATGTGTTTTTACCTCAAAGTTATAGCTTATTAAAATTAAATTTGAAAAAAAAATCAATCCTCAGGTTAAGACGAGTGTTTTGCGATTTATCATTAGCCTTAATTTGAGACCATTTAAATGCTTAAAATCAATCATAGTAAATGCATATTTTGCAAATATTAGAGAAAATTATGGTGTAGAGCACCAATGCCTTTTTGGGAGCATTTCAAGCTCAATATTTAACATCACCCATTGTTTTTTTTGTCGTTGTTTCGTAATAAAAATAAGTTACACATACTTGAAAACATTTGTTGATCCTGTAACACATCGACAAAAATCCGGATTTTAATGGGATCGAACTCGGCACCTTTAGGTTCCGAGGAAACCCTTCTAGCGCGTCGCTATAAAACTAGCTCTTGTCGAAAATCTATATACGCTTTCTATTTTTTAACGTTGTATTTCACGATGCCGCTTGATAAAAACAGGTTATAACACTAATAAAACGAAACAAGGTCAGAAAATCATAAACGAATGTATATCAATTTCAAACATGGCAACAATCGTCTCCAAGAAACGATGCTAGGCTAACCACCAGATCTTCAGACAAACAACCGGGTCAGACTACAGATATGTTTACTACCAAACCGGGTCAGACTACAGATATGTTTACTACCTTACATAGAGGCATTGTCAGGTAAATTATGGCATTGTAGCTGACAATATGGCATTTAAAGTCACATTATCACCTTGATAAATACGACATATAAACAAGAAAAACACTAACAGTAACAAATAAGATAAAAAATGGATTCAGTGTATTACTATTTTTATTTTATTATTGAATGTATACAAATTATCGCTATAATCCAATGGTAATGTGAACAACAAACACACAATCCAAAACAGATATATTTAGTTTGACACACAAAATGAACTACAACTCACTTAGCTGATTACAATAAAAATAATATTAACACATGCTTCTTATTTAACAATTCAATATTGGTTTATTTGTAGTACATTAGCAAAACTAAATATCTGTGCAGTTTTAAAACATAACATTGAGTTGAGTAATCGCGAGCAGGTACGACTTGTAAACGAACAGAAAGAAAACAGAAATGGAACTGAAATGCATCCTATACCACAAACAGCACAAACTATGTTGCGAGAAAAACACTAGTTGGAATTATAAGTCAAAAATCAATTGCCTAACTGTTTATGTTTGAACAATACAACTCTTGTTTTTAGTTTGAGGTATAACAGCAAATTGAAACACAATGATCACATCACAATACAACGACTGACAAGGGAGACCCTCGGCGAGTATAATGAACGCCTAGTTTCTGACATACGATGTTTATTCATACACATTATTATTTAACAAACGCTGTATTAACGTTACATTTGCCAGATAAAATCATACTTTAATGATGTTTCAATGAGTTAATTACTGGTATTAAGGTCATTCATACTTGTAAAAACACGAAGATGGGTATATAAATGTATGCAGTGTATACTATGAAACCCATAATCTATCGCTTTCTATGACATAGCATTTTGCTGTATACTACATAACCTCTTCAATAAGCTGTCCATCGATGTTTATTGTGTTACTTGGGCGAATATTGTCATCTAACGAATAAACTGAGATTAAAATTAACTCGAAATCACGATACATTTAAGCTCGCCTTCATTTATTGTCGCCCGCCATTCGGAATTGATCTTATGGAAAAAAGACGAATAACGAGGGCACAAATAATGCATTTGCTTCCGTATAGGCGATAACGATAAACAGTGGCATATCGGAAACAACGCAATGTGATCATATAATGGATCAGTATAGATAATGATTAGCAGTGGCATATCAGAAATTACGCAATGTGATGGTATAATGGATCAGTATAGGTTTCGTAAAGTTTATGTCATGGTGTGAATGAGCTGTTGTATTCTGTGTTGTTTTGTTCACGTTACGTGTGAACCTCTTGTTGACCTGTTTTATCAAATTAATTTGAGTCTTTAGTCTTTACAATATTATTATATAGTTAATGTATTGCAATTATAGAGTACTATGCATGTGGTAGCAGTAACAAAATAATGTATTCGTATTCTCATTCATTTATTCGTGGTCCCAGTGCGGCAATTCAGGTAAGTAGCGTTTGTTAACAGCTGATGTCAACGCGCATGTGTAGTTATATTTGTCCACAAAAAATCATTTTATATATATATATATACAAATAACTAGTGAATAGGAAGATTTTTTTTTTACTAAGGTCAATATTGAATCCCGAGCCAGACAACCATACGTGTTAGGCTTTGCATTGTTGCCATTAGATTATTGGTATCCCTTTTCAGTTTTGGTATCATGTTCTTCGACCTGCGTATTTAAAACATTTGCGCCAAGCAATTAATTCTTGTTAAAACAATAATTATTATCAAAAAAACTATTGTAATTCATATTGCCATTTGCAATTAGTTAAACGTGTACGTCTTTTAGAAGACGATAACAAGAGCTCTGCTTTATCCTGAATAAACCACGTTTTAAGCATATACATACATATTTTACATTGTAGAGGACAATAGCCAGTTACATTATCAAATTGAACCAAACAACGAGACTAGAAGTATAAACATGGTAGATACAGCCTTACAAAACGCAGAATCATTAACGTTTCCAATAAACTATTTAAAAGTGGTTTCGAAACTGTATTTTTCCTTGCCATATAATTGAAAAAATAGCTTATCCGTTATCATTGTATACCTTTAATTAAACAACGACTTGTTAACGTAAGGCTCTCATTAAGAAAACGCGCGAATAAAATAGCGAATAATATTAATAGATAGATTACAAAACCGATGCTAGTTATTTATTTAAAAACGAGGGATGTTTACCTTTTTTTTAATGTTAAACTGCTCAAGCTTGCGTCTACTCAATAATATGTCCCTCCGACTGCCTGAAACTAAATGATAAGCAATACAATTTGTATAAGTAAACTCACTTTCATCGACATGTACTATAACTTTAATATTCAATTTACTGTAAACAATAGAACCATAAGCCTCAGGCCGCATACATGAGACTTAGGGGAACTGAACTGCTCTGAACAGTTTTTGCGATGCGTCCGATATGTTTTTGAAACATGGCCGAAATATCATAAGAAATAAGAACAAACGTTGGACAAAAATATGATGTTAAGACTGGTTACAATGTTTCACTTTAACCATATACAGGCATTTGCACTTCTCTGGTAACAGAGAGTTATAAAGGCCGCAACCATTTTGTAAATCGACATAAATATCATGTAAACAAGTTTCAACGAGCGTGGGGCCAATTTTTACCCCAGGTGGATGTTTTGAACAAGGTTGTTGGAGAAATAGCATTCAATGTCACATTCCAAATACCAAACCTCAGAATCTTGCGATTTCTGAGGAGATGTTTTAGCAAGTAAACTAGGTTAAACAAAAGCGTGTCAATTTTGACACGAACGTGATGGAGGACCAGCTTTCAATGTTACATAGCCTCTGGTCATACAGGTTTCAGAGGTTAAGATTTCGCTTTATACATTAAAATGAAAACAAATATACACAATGTGAAACTGAACTGCACCAGGTTTAAGAGGAGACGATTTTTGTACCTGTATCTATTTTCATAAAAAGTAAAAGTGATAACCTCGTGGTAGGGCCAATTCGAATCCAAGAGGCATGATTTGAACACATTTGGTAGAACACCAATATATTTTGCTAAGTGCCAAATATTACACCATTGGGCCATGTCGATTTAAAGACGTAGTATATATATATATGGGCCGTGTCGCGGCAAAACCTGTATTCGTGACAAAATTTCACATTTTTTTGTTTTCTCTGGATTGATAAAGACTGTTCTGTGCTTGTTATTATGATACCAAATTTATAGATATAGCCCCATTACTTACGGAGAAATTGTTATTTTAGTAACAGCACTGTAGAGGTGTTTTGACGTTAACAACGTTAACAACGTTTTCAAGTAAACCGCATTCAGATGTATGTTACATCAAAATCCACACTTATAAACAAGACATGAAATAACATTTAAGAACACATTTATTTTGTTAAAATATATTATCAGGTATCTATTTGTTCTAAAAATAGTTGTGATTAACATAAAACTGTAATCTAAGACACGTTGCTTAGCAACAAAGTCCACTTATATTTACATCGACCAGCAAACCATACAGTTTAAATCATTTTTCTAAACCAATCTCACATATTTTCACAACATATCATTTAGTTTTTCATAGGAATGCACACATCAAAACAAACATTATAAATTACACCATTAATACATAAACCAACAATATCCAATAATAATAATAATAAAATGATTTCATTGTGTTGAAATGTTAGATTTTTATTTCCGAAAATTGCTTTTCCTAAAAATTAAAAGTCGAGTAATCTTAAATAATTTTTATAATTATTCTTAGCATGTTCACAATTTATTTATCGTACAGCTTATATTGTATGCAGAATTCTTCGTTTGCCATGAATTCTATAGAAACGAGCAGAAGTGAATACAAATATTTCATTTGGTATGAAAAAGTGTTATTAAAATGTGTTATAAATAAACCAATGTATTCAAACAGACATTTAAGGATATTCAAAAAGTAGTGAAGAATAAGTTTGAAGTTATTTGTCATTCGCCTGTAAATATTGACATTATAATGTGTGTAATCTTTCGCTGTAGATGCGATAGATGCGACGACATAACTATAGTTATGTTTCTGGGCAAGGGCAAGTAGCATCCTTGTTAGCATCGCTGAGATATGGCCTGACAACTTTGTACAAGTACTCCTGTCTGTTTCGGCTGAGTCCTTTGGCCTCTACAATCTGCGGTCGTTGGTATGGAATATGGACGCCATCCATAGCCACTGTAACCTTGACCTCTGGACATCCGACTCTCGTGCGCATTGTGACCACACCTGGCTCTTCCGTCGTCATGCGGAAGTACTGATATTGTCTGAAAATAAAAATAAATACTATTTTGGCAAACATTTTAATACGTTTGGATAGGACACAAAATTATGATGCATTTGCGAATAATATTCATTTGCATTGGTAACTATAATTGAAGACAATGTGCATGGTTATGTCCGAGTTTTGTTTTTCTTTCGCTTTGTATTGCACTTTAGGAATTTTACACTTTTCGTTAAACAGCAGTATAAAACCGTTATACAGAAAAAAAATATTAACAATTATACTCAGTGGTGTGAACATTTTCAACCAATT
>VMBQ01004683.1:49309-77582 GCA_007657795.1 Dreissena rostriformis
TACAGAATTTTTTGTTTTTGCACTCAGTCATTGAATAAAAGTAGACAATGTAGATCTATATGTGCGATATGCAAGCTATTTCCTACCGAAACAAGGATAATAAGTGACAAAAATCTTCCAAACTTCTATGCAATATTCTTTCCTGCATATTAATCTATTTAAATCTATAAAGAAGTTGGATAAATAATAATTTAGAGACTATGGTCGAGTTTATAATAAAAATCGAAAACAAAAACTAACAAATAACAAATACTATTTTGCTTTGAATTATAAAAACTGTTTAGCCTTTAGGATCGGCACAACAAATTAGAATCGATCGGGTTCAATATTGGAAAAAAAACTTTTTGTAGTAACCCCATGGTTGCAATAAAAGGTTGGGATAAACTCTTACAACAATTCATGTACAAATAAAAATAACAAACTTTTAGTCTGATAAGTTCTACCGTAAATAAATTTTCGTTCACTGAATATCTTAACAACGTTTAACATGGTGGTTAATTTGTAAACACGTCTAGTTCGCTATATTCTATTAAATATTTAGATCAAACCAATTTTGCAAAATAGCCAATAATAATAAAATATACTACTTACTTCTATTTCATTATCCATATCACATCATTTCATATTTAACACAAATATAAAACTGTCCAAAACAGCTACACATTTCCACATGTCGCAGTGATGACGAAATCGCGCAAATTAAATAAAATGTTGACGTCACTTTACAGAGAATTTACCAACGTCATAACTGATGTCAAGAATACAGGTTTTGCCGCGACACGGCCCATATATATAATGTAACCATTGGCAAGTGGCCAAGTTTGAACTTGGAATTTGTTTAGCAAACTTAATAGTGAAATAATAGGCGATGTTACACAACAAAACATTAAACAACCGGCCCTCATGCTTTTACAAAAAAAATGGATTTTCATTTTAATCTTTTTGCTCTGGTTACCTTCACATGCAATTGACCAAATGATAATTCCTGTAAAGTTCCATTTGAAAATGTACCAAACGGTACAGGAGGAAAATTCGTTCAAAGATTTAGTAAAAACACCCTCGGGCGCACTCATACACGGACTTACGGATGGCGGATGTCAGGGCATCCTAGAAGCTCCCTATGAGTACTATGTGCTCAGATGTACGGAATACCGTTAGGGCCATCGTGGTTTCACATTAAAGTCCAGATGGTGAGAATGCGAGAACGCGATAGTACGACGGCGACAATGCGACAATACGATGACGAGAGTGCGACAATACGATGACGAGAGTGCGACAATACGATGGCGAGAATGCGAGAACGCGATGGTTACCACGATGGTCCTAACGGTATTCCGTAGTGCTCAGATGAGCTACACTTTAAACATAGCAAAGTCCACATTGTTCAGAAACCAAACAGAGTGTGAAACCTTTTTTGCACTACTATTTACTTGTGATCTGATATATTGCGTGTATTTATTTACATCAATTAATACATCGACAAATATAGTACAAATATGTATGGCGACGTTATATGGCCGCGGAAATATGAATACCACCAACATATATTCGAACGAAGTTAGTGCTGTAACTATCTAATAATCAAACTCTTTGGTTCAATATAGCAGCTTATCTTCAAACTTATATTGATTTGTTCGCATCAGTTATAAGTACTCAGCACAAATGCGCTATTACTCAACACGTTTTAATTTCTCGAAGATATTGAAATGGTGAACGGCGTAGCAAGAAAAGCATATTAAATTAGAATACATGTACATTGTACGAGGCAATGGTCAGAGCTGCAACTGCTTCAATATCTTACATTAAGTAACACGAGATAATAGAACATAATTTAGCTTCTCAATCATATTCATTTAAGCAAGAAAGAGTCAGTCGTCATCATTGTTTCAAAAACGTAAAGTAAACATACACTTGCAAGTACTAAACACCGGTTTACAATTTAACTGTATATGCAAACGGGCTGCAATAGTTTCTGCTGCATACGTTGGAAGTATGAGAAAATGATCGAAGTCTTTAAGAGATAACGTGTTCGGTTCTCACACATATTACATTAAGCGAAGAAGCAAATTGTTAAATCTTAAAGCTTCTCCAGTATTACTCTGCTTCGCATAATGGAAACAGCTGCACTGTACACGGGAATTCTCCCCACGTGAAGTCATCATAATGGTCGAGAGCGACGCAGTCTTCATGGCTCCCTTGTGGTTGTTTGGGGCCCCAATCTGGTCTTAGTATAAGTACACTTATGATAGGTGTCATTGGCGTCGTCTATTGTTTATGAAAATTAAATACCCCTCCTTCAAATATCGCATATATTAATGTCACAGAATACATTAAACTTCAACACACATATGAGTTTAAGTCTGAGATTTGCTTCAGCAATGACACTTAGAGAGCAGTGAATTAGTATAGATTTATGTCAGCACTCATTCTAAAGATGCAGTCCCGTTGTATTGTTTTTGTTTATGGAAGCAATAATATATTATAATATTCGTATATTATTTACACTTATAGTTGTATTTCAATTTAACGTATGGTACGGATATCCGGAAATAAACACTTTAAAATCCGGATATTCAAATATAAATTCAGGATACAGTTCCTATTCTAATTTAAACTAACAATTTTAAACAAGACAGTATAAACATATGTTTTGATAAGAACTTTATCACGAATATATACATCATAGGCGGATCGAAGGGGGGCGGATGCGGCGTACGCCCTCCCCCCTAAAAGCGCCAAAGTAAAGTCAATTCATTTGATGTTTCACACTAAACTAGATCTAAATCACCTATTAAAACTAATTTTCTTCTTTTTTCGTACACAACATTTCCCACTAATCACAGACAATCGCTTTTTTTTTAACTTTAGAAATCAAAGCAAGTTTAAGCTTACTGTGAGACTGTTAGAGAGTTTCGTACTATGTATTATACTCTGTGCAATTGAGTGATATATCTATAACGAATCAGTTAAATAAAATCTCGCGGTACAAAACTTGTTTTCATGCTCTCCCCCTCCCTGCTGTGTTCGCCACTAGCCTGATAACCCTCAGTGTGTTCTTCTGTATAGCATTTCTTCCGGCTATATTCATTCGTATAACATTTAAACTATGCACTTTTTGGCGTTATAAAAAGGTACTTTGATGAAAGCACACAAGGCGTGACATGCTCGAAAAGTGGTTGTCAAAGCCTTCAAAATCACTAAAATCGTGGAGCTTACAGGGGGGGCTTCGCCCACTTGGACCCCCTAGCAGGGCTTTGACCTGCACCCAACAGGGGCCCTAGCGGCCCCCTGGACCCCCAGCAAATCTTTCAATATCCCGCCCCCGTAACCAGAAATCNTGGATCCGCCCCTGTATACATCAATGAGAATCATTGCAATAATACAAATCTGGATTCATTGTCCAATTTTATTAGGATCATAAACAAATGCCTCACATTGAAATGTAACATGTAAGTTTTTCATTACGCTATAACCTTAAAGCCCGCAAAACATAAACGCTAACGTTTGTGAGTAATTGTTTGCAATTCAAGACATTGATTACTCAATAAAAACTACTATCGCATTGTTACCATACACTTTGATTAATTCGCACATATTTCATTATCTAAATCGTTTAGTCATTCAAATCCAATTTTTCAAATCTTTTAAAATACACATAAAGTGTATTGGTCAATCAAAAAACGGTAAGTAGTTGCAATAGCAAATAGCATAGTTTTGACAGTTAATTGTAAATACCGATCACAATTATACCTCTGAATAAGTCTATAGGATAACCGCATTTGAACGGCAAATTATTAAAACATATCGATCGCATTCATACCTCAGACTCGGTGTAAGTGCCTTGCACGTTCCCAAAGTGGTAGCCTTTACCCTCGAAATGAGATGTAGTCATCCCGACAGCTCGTTGTAGCCACATCTGTAACAAAGGGAAACGTCATCCTTTCATTGAAATCAATAATAAGTTATTAGAACAACGCGAAACTCTCTTTAGCTAAAAAATCTTGCTAAATGAGTCCATTGAACGTTTTCTACAGAAAAGCAAACATAAACCTTTGCCATTTAATAACAATGGTCACATATTATTTCTATATGGTGTTAGTATAAACGACCAATTTACCAAAACAGAGACATTTTTTGCTAATTAATTAATAAAAAATTATAAATATTACATTTATTTCGGAAAAAAAAAGGTTTCGTTAAAAGCTCTCACTCTGAATATTTACCTTCAAGACTGTCTGACAATATGATAATAAACACTTTTATCCAATTCATCTTGCGGTCCTGTGAGCAGTGACCTATAGTGTACTCCTTATCTGTCCGTTTTGTCACGATGTTCTTAAATGAAATTTAAATTAGAACAACATATTTGTTTGTGGTCGAAAAAATGAAATCTCAAAAACTCAGTAAATGAATCTCTTTAAAGTAATATTCATAGTCACTAAGCTTATTCATACAGCTGTATTTTAAGAAATTTAGAGATTGCACATGTGTCGACTAATGAAACAACAAGAGTGACCATTCTGGCAGCAAATCCATAGTGCAAAGAAATATCCAAAAATAACGATGCTTTAAATACTAGTTTACGATTAAGAAAAAGTCTTACATTCCTTGGTGTATCTTTTCCATCCATATTGTTGCATGCTGTTACAATCTGAATTTCAATTCAACAATGAGAAGTATCTATATGTTGCAAAAGAACCAAGTATTGCAAGTTTCACTCGTCTAGTGTTAACCCACGACTGTGTAAATGACAAGGATAGGACTGCGCTAATTTATATCCAATACTATATATATTGTACACATTAATTTTACCAATTGCACATCAACACTGCCCTGCCCCCACCCCCTCCCCGTCGGAAAGGAGGGGCACACACATGTGAGAATGAAAACTGAGACAAACAGTACGTTTTGAGAACATTGTTAATCAATTTAAATGTTAATAACTAATGTCTGTTCTATAACTAATAATCTTCACACAATTCTACATAACATAGTGTAAGCTATAATATCAAAATAATTATTTAAGGTGATGAATTTCATGAGGCTGTTTTATAATAAACGCCAGAACATAACCGAATATCTATAACACTTATTAGCTTATAATTAATTACAAGTATTATCATTAACTTATTAAGATGTATTCCGTGTTAAGTCTAAAAATAAATAAAAAATACAATAAGAACAACAAGTTTTAGTATGACAAAATATGACTTTATATAAAAAGACAACATCTGCAATTATTGAGTCAAATAAGCTTGTACAAAACGCTCGTAGAATTCATACCTATGACATGAATATATAAACATAATTGCAAGTAATGGTAGACCAGGCATTTGCATTTTCATTTTTAAATATTGAAACATATTTAAACTCGATATTCTTTATTCGAACCATATCTGAAGAAAAAAAAACACAAACAATAATATCGTTAATTAGTTGTGTGCAAGTAAGCATACAAAAAAAACAGAGTATCTGTGAAAAAAAAAACTTTGAATATTATTGTATGCAAACGTTTATTTTGCGTATAATAATGCCAATCCATATTTCTATAAAAACAACTAACTGGTTGTCTGATGTTTAAATCATGGCTTAGTAATATTTTATAAATGGAATATACTTTTTTATCTAATTAGTAAACATTGATCACATAGACTTTCAAACAAACTTGTTTGCTCGGGCAAGTACTTTGAAAAATCTACATGCCCTTACCTAATGTATACTTCACCGTGCATGAAATTACAAAATACTCCAAACATATTAAATACAAAAAACATCATACTTATTTATTTAAAACTATTAAAACTACGATAAACAATTGACCATTTTAGTCTGACGCAATGTTTTCTTAAGTGCAGTGCTCTTCTCGACCGCTGGTTGACAGTGTTCCAAAGGTTGAACATATTATCCTACTGCAGGTCAAGAAATAGAGGCTGACATTAAGTGGTTAATCATATAAGCAGGTTACCCTCACTAATGATTTGAATCTCTCTTTATTAACCGATAAAAAAACTCTCTCTAGAACTCTTCTCTGTATAGAACACAATTAAGATCTGTATTACAAGATGATTGGCATTTCAAACAATAATGTCAACATGTGTTTAAACAAATATGAATAATTTCAATATTTTTGGACACATGTTCAACGGCATGTCTTGAATCCCAATCACAAATGGTCCGCATGACGAAGGCTGTTGCACTTTTGTTTCATATCTATTTTGTTTAGTGGATGATATTTATGATCTACACGCACACTCGGTGGTATGAAATAAAAAACAAACAGGGTAACGGTAAGGAGAGGATCTCCACAACCGACGATATGGCGTATATTGCTCTTAATATGTGATATGATAAACACGCAGTCCAGTGTAACCATCAACCAAGATTATACAATTGAACCTCATCGAACTTCTTCATTATTGAGTGATAAAACCCCATTAACACTCAACATCATCAAATAATTCTTACACTATTTCGTTAAAAAAGATAGTGTTCCTTATAGCAAAAGCCAACATTGCAACGCTAGATGTGGTCTGGTAACATAGATTAAACAAGATACAAAATGCTCTTTTTTGTGGGACAATATATTCAACACATGTTCTTGTACCGTTTTAGTCTTCGTGTGTCGTATCAATAGATATCGTTGCGGAAAATTAAAATGGAATATTTTGTGTCACAAAAAATAAAAACGAGAATTGTGTATCTCGTTGAATCTATGTTACCAGACCACATCTGGCGTTGAAACTTAAGCTTTTGCTATACGGAACACTGAATTGTTATAGTTTAAATTTATTTTACGAAAACGTTTACAAAATATTCTTTGATTTCGATTGTTAATGGGGATAGAAGCATTCACTATTAGAGAACGTATAGACGTTTACATAAAACGTAACGGCGTTCAATTATGTAATTTCGTTACCGACGCAAGACATTGTTAATTTCAAGAACTATATCTAAAGTAATAAATACCTTATTTAAACACTAGCTCTTCAGTTTTGTGGCTGAGAATATTGAATAAAGGTTAAAGTTTTCAAAACGCTAAGAAATGATGTATATGACATCAAACCTTTGTTTCACGGTTATATTGCTATGTGCTATCGGATATGTTATTTTCCTCTGTCGTGCAAGTTCCGATAGGGATATCTTGAAATAGGGGACAGTAATATCATTCAAAGATCTTCTTCAATAGTTGTTTTTGTATTAGTTCCGTATGATTTCGTATGCTGTATAGCTGCACTGCATTATTTTTTCTGCATACTGAAATTACGGATTCTAAACCGCAAATGAAGCTTTCCTTCATGTTACGAGGGTCTTGTCAGCGGAAACCAAATCTTGTCAAGTTATTTGATGATTTTGTTGAAAAGATTCAATCCGTTTCTAAAGAACACAATGCTTATAAGCAAAACAACAAGGGCAATTTTTTAGATTGAAACTTCCATAAATGTGATGAGTTACTAACATAAATAACGGGTCAGTTACCTGTTTAATCAACTTGTGGCTTTGATCAATATGTTCAGTAATATCAAACATTAAGCTTTACAATAACATTCAACTATTAATGGAACTCACTTAATACGTATTTAAGTATAACAGATCGTGAAAAACAAGTTTAGTTTTTCATAAATTATGCAAATACCTAAGCAGCATTGCATTACCTCAACGTTTATATCGGATATGCATACCTCAAAAACAAAACAGGCAGATAATGAGACCGTTCTACCTTTAAATATATGCATTTAAATGTTCATATCTTGGAACAATTTGTGTTAAAATCACGTTTGGTATTTCATAAATCACAAATGACTAGGTCGCCGTGGTGTAATGGATATGGTGTCCGGCTAGAGACCGGGAGGTCACGGGTTCGATCCCAATTGTGGGAGCGTTCGTTAGATCTCCCCCAAAGACACCCAGTACTGGTGTAGGCCCAGGAAACGCACTCGAGAGCGTTTCAAATAAGTAGTAAGTACTTTCTATGCAATCGAGCTTAAATAAATAGGTTTAAACTAAAAAACAAACAAATGACTACAAATGACTGAGCGATATTGTATAAGCTTGACTTTTATATACAATTTCTTAGTTTAGCATTTTATTGGTTATGTTAAGCTTAAAGCTTATACACATTCTAATAATGCTATTGTTACTGTGCATATACTTATTTAAATATGCTTTCTCGTGACATTTATATTTATATCAACTATGATACACATAAACACAAAAATGCATTTAACTTTGTATGTCTCAGTTTTTGTTATGCTGAACACATTTAGCGTCGTGTATGTGGTGAATAGTAATGTTGCTAATAAACGATCAGTTATAGTATTAACCTGCATGTTATGTTAAAAGATACCCGTTTTTTGTTGTAATCTTTACATTTCTTTATCTGATAATCATTGTTTAGGTATCTGACTTTTAACAATTATTTATGTGTGCTGGTGATTTTTATTTTTACGTGATTGGTAATACATGTTGTTGCGTACCGAAATCGTGTTTGTAATACATTGTTAATATTAATATTTAGCTTGTATTTAGGATGGTGTTTGTTATACGTGTATAAAGCTCATGATTCTGAAATATTTGAAAGCTAATAAATTAAACCCATTTTCACCACTATGCTGTTACAATTATGACACATAAACGCATATTTGTTCATTTGTTTCTACATTCATTTATTAAACAAGAACTTATTGAATACTGAGGTGGTAAGGCGTGTTATTATTATCAAACTCTGATACACCTTCAACCAATTCAGATCATGGCAACACAATATGCACATTACCTGCCTCGGCCAACGACCTATGCGTCCAGTTATGTTAGTTTTTAATGTCATGTTCGTTAGAAAATGGTACCTCATTTGTATGTCATTAAACCTAATTATATAGTGCTCGTTTCAGTTACACATCCAATACGTAGCTTAGTAATAGCTTACTAATTATCCATCTAAACTAGCAATTACACGTGGCAAACAAAATTGCATTATTGTGCCATTTCTGTTTCGGCATCCGATTAATCAAGCACTTATAACTTCGAATATCTTTGTTCAATCTTTCATATGATTGATCTACTTTACAATTCTTGTTTCTGTAAATAAAGAGTAAACGTAAACATTTCAATGTTGTGTATGATGCTTACGAAATTGAAATAGCAATTAGTTCACTTATCTGATATCACGTTTAAAACTAGCGTGTCATTCAATAAACCTTTGAAATTGTGAAAGGGCCTGTTTAAATTTTAACAGTACTTAATAAAATGTAATCTTATTAAAGTTATTTATGCTAAAGAACGATCATAAAGATAACGGTTACATTATTAAATCACCCATTGCAGTATGGAGTTTAAAAAATAATCACACTCGTCGAAGGGTATGGATTTATTTTCTACAAAACAAATGGGCATTATTAGAAAAAGCGCTTGTGATTCTGGATAGCATGGTCTTTTATCAATGATTGTTATATCAAGATGCTGGAATTACTATTTTTTTCTAGATGTTCTTTAAACAACGCGTTTAAGACTGTTTCATACGGAAGTTACGATCGATGATAAGTATCATCATATACGTGCACACGTTTTGCAAATGTTATATTCCAAAGCAATTTGGATATTATCAAAGTAACAATCAACAACACCAGAAGACTATTATGTCGCTTGAGTTTCTCGTCTCATATATGCTAGCAAAACCGAATTATAGACAAAAAGCACATAAAACATGTCAATTGTGTAATACATATAAGATGAGTTCCATTTTATCATCGATTATCCACTTTACCACAATTAAGGTATTAATGTAGTAACAACTAATTTTGAATCTACTTATATTTCTAAATTTGTTCAACCTTAAATAGTAAACATGTACTAAGATCAGTAAAACTTGCGAAATTTATTTCCATATAGTTTCAACTGCATAATTTATACTTTTACATACACAATATCTATCGCTGTTTTATGCTCTCACGCATGGGCTTAAGCTTAGTGTTTTAAATGAAGTTATTCCGTTCAACAAACATTGGACCCACTAGCAAAATTATATATTGATATTCAAAACAAAGTAAATACGTGGAACGTGTAAGTTCCAGTCAATATCTTAAATTTCTCCCCAGGTAGGCGCAGAAGCATATTTTTTACTTATGTAACGGTGTCCTTTGCGTTTGGCCCAAACATCTGAAATTCCAAGCGATATGAAAGATTGCCATATATTGATTCATAGACACACACATATATATGTATANTAAATCGCCATTAAACGAAAGCGATTATAAAGCGGAAACTATCAATAACAATATGTCATTTGAAATTGACTTAAAAAAAATGAGATGACATAAACATCATGCGGAAACGCTTTATTTATTACAATAACGCACATTACATGAACTTGGATGAGAGCTACCCAACCACATCAGGTCCGTTGCGTTCTGATCTGGACAGAAATATCGCTAATATCGTTAAAGTTTTATTGTAACGAACACGTTTATGTAACATACTTAAGAGGGCTTTAGTATCACACATATATTACTTTTGAAAATATTTGTTTACTACCAACAAATTGAATAGATTTAAGACTGTTTTATGCTTTGCAGCAATGATTGTAACGCATTCCTTAATTAAATTTTAATCAGTGACATTCACGATAAATATTATCATGCGTACCTCATTTCACATATTGGTAGACCCAGAAGGGAACATGGCAAATCCGCCCAAGTGTAGTCATATAGTTTTGCAAATATTCCGCAATCTTGGTCAATGTGTTCATGGTCGTTTGGCTGCAAATCTAAACACAATTCAATGTCGAAGGTGTTATTTGGTGAATTGGTGTTCAGATAGAGAGAAGAAGTTACATGTTATAAACCTATACTAAAATAAAAGACAAGCTGTTGGTTATACGAAATTGTCTCCCGATATTGTTTCTGGAATTCCATTATTTCTATATATTAAACCCACATAATAGCTTATATTGATCGTTCCAATGTGCTGAATTATTTGTGTTTTTTTTTTCATTGTTTGTGGAGATTTTAAATGGTATGAGGTGTTGTTGTTTTTTGTCATTTCCATACATCATAGGGAAATAATAATAAATCGGATATTTTTTCGCATATGATGATTCACTTAGTTTATATGAGCGTGTACATTATATTTTAAGTAAATGCACTATCTAGTTTTACGAGTTTCATTCGTTAGCTTTGAAAAGTATTTATCGTGCTGATATTGAAAAATTAGATGATTTTTTATTTAGTCGCTGTACATGTGCGAGTATAAAATATTATTGTACAACATGTGTTTGTGCAACGAAACAAAACTGCACACCTGTGAACGTAGCGACACTGTCGTCATCAAACCATTTCCAAATGCCTTCCGTTTCTTCATCTGTGAGGCCTAACCACCAATAGTCGAAGGCTAAGATGAACACAAGAAAATTGCTTTTTTTTAAACAGAATTACACAGTTTAAACTAAACAAGCATAGTTGAGAATACGTTACGCTGTATTTGGTTATACGGTCGCATGCGACTTGGTAAATAATTGTTAAAAGGGAAATGACTGAGTCGATGTATAATTATGTATCGATATATTAACGTTACCCGGTAAAATATTTCAAACTGAAGTGCATGTTTCCTTTTAGATACGCATATGTGTTATTCTAAGTGATCATTAATTTATGTGTTTTTTTATATAATATTTCACAATCTTTCATTAAAACTGTGTGTTCCAAATAGTCTTTTTAATAATTTCCAAACGGGAAAATCCATGGGAATGTTTGAATTTTTAAAATCGTGTTCATTCGCGTATTCAAGTATGTAAACGTCATTTAAGGACTTATAATCGTTTTATACAAAAAAGTATATTTTTGAATAAATAAGAAAATCTCATTTTTAAATGTAATCAAATCCATGGGATGTTTTTCTTATTTAGAGATATTTTATCATATAACGTCCAGAAACACTATATTTTATCAAATGATGAACAATCTACGCAATGACAATGGTGCTCAATATGATACATTTTAACGTTAATGCAACGGACATAGTTTGTTTAAGCCGATCGTCGAATCCAAAGCGGTGAGTATGCCAGCGATATACCTGTACACATGCATCACAGTTGTGTATAAAACGCTATCATACTGTACAAAAAGGTGATAAATAATATTGATAACATATCATTGTTCGACAGAAAATGAAGGCAGTACGAATATTGATATCAGTAAGTTCCTCTGCCATTAATTATTTTGGCAAAGTGCAATTCCTTAACTTCTTCGCCATATGGCAGTGCTGTAGCACGTCGATGTGGGCTCTCACATGATAAGACAATTAACGCCATCGGCCTCTGTATTGGGCCGCCCATGTTGTGATTTGCGAAACCCTCATCGTATCTTGAGAACGCTGCCGCCACTCACGTTGTTCTTGGCCTTTCCCGATTGGTTGTCTCGTCCACTCTTCCGTGTAGAGTGATGTTTGAAATCCTGTTCTTGTCCATTTGGAGAACATGACCTGTCCACTGGTGTTATCGTACATGTACTCTTTGCGCTATCGTTTCTATCTGGTTGAGGGCCTTCCAGATGTAGTCAAGCCACATGTCAATGATGCAAACTTAAAGTATCTGAATGAGGTCTGCAATCTCGAACACTAGCATTTGCGTTTCTTTAAATATTTTAGAGACCACGTTTCGCATCCGTAAAGGGCAATCGGGACTATGAGGTAATTGAACATCTTGGTTTTCTGACTGATGTCCGGGTCGCTTATTGAGCTCTATTCTATGGCTGTTCTTACTATGATATATTTGGCGCTGCATATGCTGTAGTCCAGGTCAAATCGAGATAGGTGAAGTTGTCTGTATGTTGTATTTTGTTTCCTCTGAGCAGCATACTAAACTGATATCTCTTCTTCACTGTTTGCTCAGATTTCGAGTTCAGTAGCACATACTCGGTCTTGTTGCCGCTTATCTCTTGCCCATACATTGAGCTGAACTATCCAATTTATCAATGAGGAGCTGTGCGTGACTGCGAATTTCAGCCATTAGGCCGATGTCGTCAGCAAAACGAAGG
The DNA here is from genome assembly GCA_007657795.1 of Dreissena rostriformis. NCBI lineage: Eukaryota > Metazoa > Mollusca > Bivalvia > Myida > Dreissenidae > Dreissena > Dreissena rostriformis. The sequence continues at coordinate 62,335 of VMBQ01004683.1, forward strand.
TGTTTAATGTCCATTCACACCAGCTCGTTTTTCTCCAGAATCTCAATGTCTCCCGCATGATGTGCTACATAAAGATGTTAACGAGATCCGGTGAAACCACTCAGCTTAAATCTGTGCATTTAAGATACCATTGTCTTATTCGTACCATTGCTTTATATGTCGGCATCATTAATGAGCAGGTTGTCGTTCTTGACCTTGATGTTATTGCAACTTTTATTCAACTTGACTCCTTTCGTAAGCGTTTTGAAATTTCGGAAGTGTGTGCGCATTGATTCTTCTGCCTCACAGCACTGTTTGTTAAACCAGAGGTAGCGACACTTCTCGACCGTTTTGTATATGACGTCCTTGAGCTGAGCGTGTAATAACTTCTCATCATGTGGGATAATGTTCTTCATTTCCTTTACTGCTATGTGTTGGTTAGCCAAGCCGAGTACGTCGGCACTTATCCACAGAGCCTTCTTCGACCTCTTGAAGCCATTTACTTTCTCAGCTGTCCTTTTTATAGTGTCGTTTACGACATCTAGTACTTCATCTAAGTTTGCGTCCTCGACCACATCGCCGAGAGTTTCGAAACCGTTGTTGAGTTCAATCGCTCACCTCTCACTTACATCAGATATGCTAAGTCGTTTAACGTCCCCCCTCCTTGTCAGCGATCTTTTGTGGACAGTGAATCTTAGTCTCAAGGTGCCTATCACTAGGATCTGATCGTTGTTCACATTCGACACTGCTGCACTACGGAAGCTGCCTGCATTGTTGATACAGCTACGCCAACGCCGGTCAAGCATGATGTAGTCGATCGTTTGCTGCGTTCGTTCTCAATGTGAGCTACATGTCCATTTACTTGAAGTTTTATGACTGAATTAGGTGTTCATGATGTTCAGTTTGTTGAGCCTCCAGATTTGAAGGGTTCGCTAAACACTTTCATTTATGGTTCCGTAGCCAAAGCGTACCAACGTTCCATTCCATGTGTCGCATTCAGCACCGATTGATATTTTAATATTTAATTAACATTACTATTGCTCTATATGGCAGTCAAGAACAGTGATTGGTTTTTTGCAAAACATGTGTTTTTGTTTGTGTAAATGTGTAGCTAGGGTTTAAAAAATGCGATTACATGTTAACAAAAATCAACACAGAATGACACATCCGTTATAACGGAACATATTAAATAAAGGCGCGTCCAATATAATGAAATAGAGGAACGTCGCGCGGTATTTTCTGACTTAATGATCTTTTAAGGATGCTGACGTTACTATTAAACTATATGTTCTTTCAANTCATTATTATTATTAACACTTAACTTTTATACTAGTGTCAGATAACTAAGGAAGTATATGGCACGTATTATTTAAATGATTGCATTGGCAACTAAAAAACATACCTTTGACTTGTATTGTATACGTTACATATATATTAAGTTTATTGATATAAGAATAATATGAATTGAACAAGCAAAAACGCAAACGAAACTATTTCAACTTTTATCATTTTTTCTAATAACGTTATATTGCCCGAAAAAATAATCAACTGTCCAATGTTATTCCATGACAATACTGACATATTTGACGTTTTGAGTATTGATATCTTGTCAGATTCAACTATTGAATTGGTGTGTTGTACGTTGGTGTTTATGTATATTGAATTTGTAAAAGTTACAGTTAACACCAACTACAATTCAAGAAAAGTACATAATACATGAACATGAAGCTTGGAACAGACACGAAAAGCGAAACGTTTAAACAAATATAGAAGAACCCATAACCCGAATACTGCGGTGACAAATAAACATTGAATTAAATTATAGAACGTTACACGTTACGCATATACAACTGTAAGGCAATATGAAGGTAATATACACGCTTTTATTGGTAAGTGTTTTCGCCGCTATGTGACGCATATATTGCTTACACTATTGTCAAAATGTCGTTAAATATAGAATTTACGTTTTAAGTCGAATCGCTTTAGTAAAATAGGTGATATTGTTTACCAAATGAAACATAAATTTTCACAGTAAGAAAATCATTTTACTATATAGGCAATAGTACTAGTAAACAGGAGACATTCGAGCTCCCAGCAACCGTTGTGGTTGTGGTGTTGTTATCTATGCTCAGAAAAACCGCATCGAGGCGCAGTATATATGTCATAAGTATAAGTGTCTCACAAACTAAAGGATTCGCACAATATGTGATAAAATACACTTTGTTAATTCTTGTGTTCAAGAAACTTTAATATAACTTTAATGCATGCTTAAATAAAACCGAAAATATAAGAATGTTTATTAAAAAACAAATCTTACGTTTTCGATAACGAAGCTGGTCCTTTATGAATGCATTTTCCTGAGCATTCTCCACGTGTATGAGATGACCATCATGTTGACGACAGTATTGCTACAAATAGATTTGTATGCAAGCCATATCTTATAACCACAGTGAAGTCCAAAATATTGCGTATTGCGCTAGTAAAGTGCTTTCTGAACATCAACACGCATTACACGCAATGGATGTCTGCTTACCTCGGCAGTTGTAAAAGCCATTGGGTTATCGTCGTGACCAAAAAGGTAACATGAGCCCTCATAAGCTACCCAAACGTTAGGGCAGGAAGAAAACGTCTTTCCTGAAAAAAGCATTGGGTTATGAGTTTCCTATGTTAAAGTATTTTCAAAAAGTCAACAGGTTAATATACATACAATACAATTTTGCGAAGGATATTTCTTCTTATATATTCTTTATAAACATATACATCTAAAACATTGTGTATTTATTTTTCTTATTATTTAATGTTGCGAAATTGACAAAAAAACAGGCTATCCTCGCTAAATTTAAGCCCTCGTTCAAATTTTAATGACAATTTTTAGCACCTTCCGAACTTGACCGAATCAGCTTACGGAGCTGTCATGTTGTCTCAGGTGTCACATTATTCACATGAGTACAGAACAGGTGAGGCAAAGAGAAAGCATTACCATAGATTTTATAGCTGATGAATGCCCAGTTTCGTTTACGTATTTTAGAGCTGACTCTGTCCATACAGTCTGATGTCTGATTTGTTTTATTTAGGGGCTATTTTTTGGCGAATACGGACAGGTGTAAGTTTATATGCTAACTTAAAAAAAAACGCAATTACTCGCGTGATTTCCGATGCCTTTATTATTTTAATGAGCTTCGACGATATGTCGAGAATGTTAGCGATCAATTCGAAAGTAATATAACCACGCCTTATTCACAATGTTTTGCAATTTACCTTTGGTCGCAAATATTGTATATATTATTTAAATAAATATTCCAGTACATTACTTGGTTTGGAATAAAAAATACTGTTCTACAGCTTGTTTATTTTTAAACTTTAAAAGCAAATAAAGAAGTTGAAAATATATAATTTCCTTACCATCAATGATGTCTAAAGACAGAATAACAAGAAGTACAATCAGTCGCATCTGTGTTGGAAAGTCTGCCGATATATGAAGTTAAATTAAAGCGACGTCTGTTAGTAAACCCTCCAACGTTATCCTTATCTTTTAATAACGTTCACTGGTTTATTCAATTTGACCATAAGATTCGTGATGTTCTTATTTTGAGGCATATATTCACCAATCCTTATTTCCGCTTGGCTGTCTACGATTGGTTTTGACCTAAATTGCTTGCGATTATTTTATGCAGCGGGGGCATTGACTTCCAAAGGAATGGCCACACTATTCATGATTTAGGGATTGCAAACTACCAACAACGGTTTAATTTATAACACTAATTGTTCGAGATTTCAATTAACATGGTTATTGTATATGAAACGTGACACAGTAAACACATGCTATACAATATGTCCTATAACAAACTGAACATGCGTGTGAACAATTCTAATAATAAAACGAAAACCTTCAGAAAAAAAGGGTTTCCAAACGCATATTATTTAAATGCAGAATAAATAAGTATTCATTAACGGATTGAATTTATTTATATTTATATTTGTGTCGTACTGTACGTCGTATGAAGACGTATTTATAATGATACATTCATACAAACGTCTCTTGTAGATGTTATTCAATCGACATTATATCTCACACTACGTATACATGTTAGGTCGTCATTTTTTTGCAATTTTGTTTAAAATATTACCATGATTCGTGTTGCAATGAGAACTATCGCAACGTGGAAAGGTATCGAGGCCAATGTTAACCATTTTGGCAATATTTTTAGTTCATGTGCAAAGTGGATGTTGACTACGAAACGAATTCGCCTTAACAGATGCAAGTGTATACTCCTTTTCAAGTGGTCAACTTTAAAATGAGGATTTACATTAAAGTGCACTTTGTATTGCAGCTGTTACTCACGCTCTCTATTTGCAATAAGCACGAACCCTTATTTATTCAAACTATACTCATAGTGTTCTTCGATTGCCCTTTTACATTAAAAATGGTAAATGGAATGACGGAATAAGAACACCTAATAAAACTCAAAACATCAATAGCAAATCAACAAAAACATGTTTGTTACCGATATTAACTTTGGCATTTGACGTTTTATTAACTAATAGTTGAAATAGCCGAGTGATACACCAGATCGCCCTTAACATTTACTTACAGCCTGTAAAACTGAAACTTAAAGGTATAGCTTGTGATAAAAATTGCGAATTCTGTTTCTAAATTATGTGTTGCGTATTGCTTAATGAAATACTTTTCTTAACAAACACATTTCACATCGTAAATAGTAAAGTAATACTCAAACTGAATCTTCTGCCATATCATTAGTTTGATTGATTGAAAGGATGTGACAAATCGACACACTGTAACGACACATTTACGCGCCAAGTCAACACCAATATGTTCTTTTTCTATGGCGTGTTGGCGCTTATTAAAACAGAACGACTAATTTTAAACACATAGTGACACGTGACACCAGCTAAAGTAATACTAATGAACATAACTATCGTGTTTGAGCGCCTATTAATTTCCGTTATGGTGCCTCGGATTTGTCGTTTCTTTTTCTTGTGGGTTTGAAGTACACGCACGTATGGCATCTAATGTATTTTGGATTTTGAGTATTTGTTTGACTGCATAACTAAGTTTCATACAGATTTAGAAGTATGTCATGTATGTCTTAGGGTTAATATGCCTTCATCGCATCGTTCTTCCGTGTTATGAATATGAGCTGGTCATATCGGATAAAACATTTAAAAAAAGATCGACAACGTTAAGCGTTGAATTCTTGTTACATAAACCAAACGAATCCTTTTAAACTCTGCCCATCCTCCCCTGCTTTGCAAATAAAGAGACTGTTACCCCAATTTGGCTAAGTTTTAAATTTGCCTGATGTTTATGTTGACCTGCATCAAACAATAATACGAAAGACAATTTCCGCATCCCTGTTGTTTTTGTCATTCATGACATGTGATGAACAACTGGAAACACATTAATATTTGAATTAACTTACCAATGTTTTATAAAGTTTAAATGATGTTTCATCATAATATATTGAAATACATATGATATTATAAGAACACATAATGACGTTCAATTGTTGAATTCCGGTACCGACCCAGTAACACGACATTAGGAAGAGCTGAAATGCATTTAATAATTTGCTTTGATTCAACTGGGACTGTTTGGTCACCAGGCAAGTCTTCGAAATACTTGTTTATGAATATGTTTTGCACCATTATAAATGCTGCGACGATATAAATCGTTCACATATATGTTATTCTCCAAACATACAGTTTTTGTTGTTGTTGTTGTTGTTTTGTTTGTAAACCTATAACATTATGTATTTCATCAAAGTTTTGCAATAATTGAACTAAGTCTTGAAACTGCTTTTATTCGTAATGTCCTAATTCAGACAAAATAACACTACCTTAAATTGTTTTGTAATGAGCTTTATTGCACTGTTTAATGATAAGTAAACCAGTCTGTACATTTGTTTGCACGATGTTCTAAATATTCATATATGTGATCGCACTAACGTTTGCTAGATTAATGCAAACAGTGTAATTGAAACCGACTTTGTTGTTGTTCGTCGTATTTGCGTGTTTGATTTGCTGTAATAAAGGTACGCGATTATAAGAGTATATACCAAACAATTTGTGATAGTATATTTTCATTGAATAGTTATCTTAACCGACAGTTAACCATCTAAAATAATGTGTTTCTCATAGATAATACTAATTGTAAGATACTATACATTTCCAGAATATGTCTCTTAATTAGGATCGCTAAGCCTTGACTATCTAGACCTACCATTATATTTCTCACCTTGTACATTCAAAGTTATTCGTCAAACCGAATTTAATTTGTAACTTGATGTGACTTTGATCCGCATACAATAGCATATTTGGGTCACGAAAATAATCTCATGACATACACGATCTGTATTGTATTCGCGTAAGAACACCATGTGTACTTGTTCTGCATTTAATCGGTCTGCCTGCAACATTACGCCAAATTTATGCAAACAAACATCGTCGATAGACCCTTTATATGTAGGCATAAATGGAGGCCATTATGCCTTACTGTCTATTACAGTGCACGCAACACTGAAGTCGAGATTATGACGGCTGAGATTTATGCGATGACATCGTGGCACTACTTGTTTGTTGATTTCCGATAGATTCCTAATATTCGATTATATATGAATCTACGATTAAACAAATAACACTTGAAACGTTGATTAAACTATAAATGGAAAGTAGTTTAAAAACATAGTATAAGTGTATAATATATTCATGTATTTTGTTTTAGAAAAAACATAGAAATGCAACTCTTTTTCCGTGTCATATTACATCACATTCTTTTTTAAACATTTACATGTACCACATATAGTGGCATTTCAATTTTGAGGAAAAGATATTTCACATAAAAATATATAATTATAATGTTGCGTAATTAACTGTATGCATGTATGTTCATTAAATATTTGTGGAGATTATCCTCTGTTTAAAAGTAAATATTATTTAAAGGTGTATGTGAACATAATTCATCGACATCACATGACTATACTATGTAATGGATGCTCGTGACTTTCACAACTACATGCTATAATCGCGATTTAATGAAAGAAATGATGCTACTTAAATTAGGAGGTCTTGCAAAACCTATTGCACACGTCGAACATTTTGTTATTAGTTGTACAGCCACTTGGAAACCGGAATGTCACAATACGATCTCAATAATTTATTATTGAGATGATACAGTACGACTCTGAACTCCACAAGTGTGTGTATGCCAGAACAAGTCATTCGAAATCGGGGAATGAGCATTATACGTGTTGTAAAAATTTCACCTTTTGGACACGGAACGGCGACTCGTTTTCAGTTAGACATATACGTTTTTACAATATTGAAATATTGCGTTTTGTTGGACGAGTTACCGTGTTACCATATTTCCTTCGGGGTCTGCGTAAGTTGACTCATGGGTATATTAAGTGTTTGTGTAACGAAATTTCGAATAAGTAGAATCAATAGTTTTAAGTAACACAATCAAATCATAACCGTATTCCAATAGTACCAATACTCATTAGAAACATGTCACAATTTACTGCTGGCACAATTGACTCATCCTACCAATGTTTAGACATTTGAAATCACGAGATATAAGTCACTATGTTAATACAAATCTTAACCATATCCGATTAACCGTTTTTATTGTTGGCAAGTTCAAAAGCATCGGACATTTAAACATTATGTCTACTGTACGCACAACATTTCCATCATAGTACTGACATGCTTCTCCTACCGGTCACAATAACAAACATTTCCTTAAAGCACGTATGATGTTCCTCCACTTGGCTTAATAACCTTTATAAACCATGGCTTACACTCGATAATCGAGTTGCATATAATCTTCAGGAATATGACATATAATCCCATGTAGAGAATGTGAAGGATCACGACATATTAACATCAGAGGCTTATGCGAATAATACGTTGGACCTAAATTAAACGCACGTGTAAACGGAGATGTCTGATCTCAATGATGCAATGCATGTTAGAACCTCGAGGTTAATGTCTCAAAGTAAGCTCCTGAAATCTATAATAATCGTACAAATCCAAACAAGATAGAGGTTCTAACACGTGACCTCATAAAACAAATGTCTGTGTTGTGTGCAAGTGAAGCATACGCATTTACAATGAGAGGTCCCGGGTTCGATTCCCGCGATAAGGAAACTGTTTTCAGCTACCTTGTTTTTGCTAGTATATGTATTGAAGAATATTCCAAATAGGTGCTATTACTAAATACATTAAATTACGGTGTGAAACATTAAAAAGTATCAAAACGTCCGTGTATTACCCGTGTCAACAATTTCCCTGTCTTGAACATAATAAAAAAAAAAGTTTATATATAACCGCAATGCGGAGATCATTATTATTATAATCAAGACAATTTATTGATTTGTAAACACAATAAAATCGCCACATTTATTGTGTTTGAATCTATGTTTACCACACTCTTCTTTCTATCATGTTTTTAAATATTTAGACAATATCGATGTTTTTTAATGAGTGTTAATGTTAGTCGCTTTTTAAATTTAATTGTCGCATTTTTTACACAGAAAAACTGTACATATATACAATTATTTTCTTTCAATATGCCTAATCAAGTTATTAGGCTTAAATTGAGAACATGCAAAGCTGTTGTTGTTGTTGTTTGTTGTTTTTTGTATTTGTTCGTTTGTTTATGTTTCTTTTATACCGGCCTCATTAAGACATAAAATGTTAAATGGCATTCACTAGAATTCATTAAACATAAACAGGTAAAATATCTGCCCTGGTCTATTTGCAACTTACATATCATAAACATCGACGATGAAATAAACATGAGATGGGATTTAATATGACACTTAAACTGTTTGAAAGTCGCAATTGAATGACAACAATTCAAAACAATTGTTGGGTGTTCTGTAATTTCCATTTATACTACTTGGTAAGTAAAATGCTCATATTGTTGTTCATAAATAAATATTGCATTTCATAGTGTGTACTTATTCACTGTTCTTTTGACAGTTGTGATTCTTTTTCCCTTGGAAACTACTTAAATTATTTGTACTCAGATATTCTTGTACAAAGAAGTACAGAAGCAGTTTTCGTTCAGTTTTTTCATGTTTTTTTAAATATGCGGACTGTAAATAAGACGTTGCCATAATTAAAATTGAGAACTGTCAATAAACATGAAGTGAAACGTGCATTAGTATTTTTTGTTAAGAGTCCATCTCCGCCAAAAAAAAAAACACAAACAGCGAAAGATGCTTTTCAAAATTTCAGATATTTAGACATAGCTATCCCTATCTCCTGTATGAGAAACGTGAAACAAATGTGACGATGGTGACGATGATGCTGAGAATTGTGAGGATGGTGAGAATAATAAGGGTTTGTGAGTCGCATTTCCAACGCATGAAATGTTCGTTATTGCATAAATATGAATACAATTTTTAATTCATGTTCAAGCAGTTAAGATATTGATATATATCACATAGTATATTTAAACTTCAACGTATAGTCGTAGATATAAATGATACTACATAACATCATATTTTATGTGTCCCCAAATAACATATTATGTATTTAATATAAGTTTGTTATTCCCGATTGAAACATATGGTATGCTGGAATTTCATAACGACGCATTTTTCTTTCCAAACATTCACATTACAAATGTTTATCTTATTGCGTTTTGCAAATGAACAATCATACCACGACAATTGTCGATAGAATTTGACAGCGTTATAAATATCAAACGGGCGAATATATGTAGCCTATTATGTCTATCATGGAAGATTTTCAGACAGGCTAACATTAATCTCGTGCGAGATTGAATGTGCAACGTTCAAGCAAAGCGCACACTATTTGTGCTGGGACGCCAACTAATTTAAAATGTTAGATTGTTTATATAAAACTATATAGCATGACTTTTGAAAGTATATCACGGTAGGGAACACAAAGAAATAACACTAATTACATGATATAACAAAGTCATATAGAAGTGCTTATAATTTAATAAGAAAACAATTGTTTAAAATAAGAATACAGCCTCTTAGGTACACGCACTGGAGAAGAACAAAGGACGTTAAAGGAAGTAATTTGCCTTTATTCAAATAATGTTCAACTTATATTAACATAAAGCGCAGAGAGTCATCTTTTACAAATATTCTCAGTGCACGCATTAGTTGAAAATTCTTTATATCCAGCCCGAAGCAAAGACGCTCACTGTTTTACAATTTTGATGTCGTTTAACGTTGAATTTTACGGCAACGTCACAACTCTGAATTATATCGATGCAGATTGCCGCGCTTATTAGTCAATCAGGTGGTCCATCTTGCTTATAGGTCGCCGTGGCGTAGTGGATATGGTGTCAAACTAGCGATCGGGAGGTTACGGGTTCAATCCCCACAGTGGGAGCGTTCTTTAGATCTCCCACAAAGGCACCAAGTACTGGTTCTATTCCCAGGAAACTGACTCGAGAGCGTCTCAAATAAGCCTTAGGCTTTCGATGCAATCGAGCTAAAAATAAATAGGTTTAAAAACTAATCAGGTGGTCCAGCATGTGATTAATGATTTGATTCATTTGATTCATTTTCTGAAGACATTCTTCATTAGACGTGAAGTCTAATGTGCAAATGCTTTTAATCATGACAAATGATTTACACGAAATACATGAGAACTGTGTGTGTTTATTTGTGCTTAGAATTTGTTAACTTGACGTGAACAATAAAAGTCGGCAATGCTTTGCTGATTACAAATTTAATTATACGCATTTGAAAATACTTACATGAAATACTGTGTTTTGTTATTCCAATGCATAACATATTGATAAAACACAAATGTACTCTGGTAGGACAATAACGGGGTTTGAGATTGCTAAACTATGCTATCTTGCTGATTTCAACGCACGACGAATCTGCAATACCCAATTATAATTTAAAAATATTGAAATATACTATTATACTATAATTATACTACATATATACTATATTATAAAAATTACTATCATTGATTAAATGTACTCAAACACCAATTATTTAAATAATCCCAAATATTAATAACCAGTGGGGATATATACGATAAAGACAGTATCATACTTCATCAGCGTCATGATGCAATTCAAATTAAGATGAATACCGGTAAAATTCCAATAATCATCATCCGTCATATTGAATTGGTCGTCAAAATCGTGACATGATGTCTGACGTTTTGTCACATTTTTCCGAAGAGAGTTAATGAAACTGACTTTACCACCGAAATCAACAACAAGTGATTCCGGCGTAAACTTTCCCTGACTCTTGTGGATCTTGCAGCATCGCGCACTGTTTTTGCAGCATTTTTTTTATAAAAAGCTGCATTCTCTTCTCGCCCGTAATGGATAAACATCTTTGGATCGAGCGCACTTTCTGTTGCAAATGGGACGTAGAGTATGGCTGTAACCTGCGGTTTTTATGTGCAATGGAACGGCGATTAAATTGATACTTGGTTGGTACACGTTTCTGAATTATCTTTGGGTACGTACTTAATATTGACGCCGATTATGTTGTATATTTAAGACGGCAATAATTGTGCACAACATCTTCGAATGTAACTCCGTTGGTCATTTTCATCATTTTTCGTAAATACTTAGATCTAATGAGAGGTGTATTCCCATCGATTTAAAGTTTCCTTCTTTCTTTATGTTTTGGCCCGACTCGTTTGGTGCATATAGCACAAGAATAATATTTAGACATCTTAAATACAATGAATAACTGATAACAAATTGATATAAGTCGACATAATATTATAAAATTAAAATATCACAAAATAAGTATAAGAGTTACGATCGTAGCAGGCTTCGAGTCCATGCACTGTTCATGCACAATTAACACGATGATGTAATGAATACATCGTCATCAATACTGAGAAGAAATATCGAGTTGAAGTGACGTAATTTAGCCTCAACCGGTCTTTGTCACAACTTTGAATTTTACAATGATATAGAATGTGCTTCATTCGTGTTCTATAAGCGATAAAATCTTAAATTAACAGCGTTTTATTTAAATAAACTGAATTCTAACGCTACTGTACACATTTCTCAAACGCTGGTTTCATTTTTTTTTTGTCTGTGTGAATTAGATGGAATTATTGTAAATGGACACGCACAGAATATGTTCATGGATTGATTCTTTGTGAGCTATTTATTGTACACACTGTATACATGCAAAACAGATCAATCACAGTTAAACGCGTTCGGACTGGTCAGTACGTTTTACACACAGTACGTTTTGTAAAAGGTTTGTCGGATGCCTCGTCATTTTTTGACCAAACAACGATATTCTGAAAACAATTAAGTTCGGTGTAAACAATGGAGGCAAACGGGAATAAAGACCCTTCGCGGAAAAGAAAGATTATTATGGGGATGGACGGGAGAAGAAACGCAGAAGAAGCGTTGAAATGTAAGTTAAGATGAACATAAATAAGATTAGACATATTCCGATGCAGAAAATGATACTGAAAAGATGATGGTTCAATAGACGATAATAATGATGATCATGATAACAATAATGATTATAATGGTGTTCATGACAACACGACTACTGCTGCTGATGATGATGATGGCGATGATGATGTCACAGTCATATCCAAACTTGCCAAATTTTTACAGGACAGTAGGTCGTGTAAACTTGGAAAATATACAGGACCTCCTCTTTTTTTCAGGACCTACTGGCTACAAATTATAATAGTAAAATAACCCGGTTTCATTACTGGTATCAATATCATGACGGTGCAATTGACCATGATCATTATTATAAATTACAATTGTGATTACAAGCACACAAATTTATATTTGTATCATTTAATAAAAAGACTTATGGTTGTTAAGCGATTAGACCGTCATGGATTTGGACTAGGAATTCCTTTGATAATTACGCAGATTTGGGGAAAGACTATCAACATTTACAAGACAGACAGGCCTGCGAGGAGCACACATTTAAATGCCATTTGAGTTGTAAATTCCACATCCGTCAATTAAGTGTATACCCAATAGGGCAAAGTAAATTAAAAAAAGGACATGGTAAAGAATGGTTAATTCAAGAAAGGGCAAACAAAAAGCGAAATGNGCGTGTGAACAATTCTAATAATAAAACGAAAACCTTCAGAAGAAAGGGTTTCCAAACGCATATTATTTAATTGCAGAATAAATAAGTATACATTAACGGATTGAGTATATTTATATTTATATTTGTGTCGTACTGTTCGTCGTATGAAGACGTATTTAAAATGAGTTATTCATACAAACATCTCTTGTAGATGTTATTCAATCGATATATTACCTCACACTATGTATACATGTTAGGTCGTATTTTTTTTGCAATTTAGTTTAAAATATTACCATGATTCGTGTTCCAATGAGAACTCTTTACTGTTCACAAATTTTAAATATTGATTGCCTCCAAATTGTTAGCCAAAATATTCGATGCAATACAAACCGTGTTTTTAAGACATGCTTTGGCTTATTTAACTTCTCTCGAGTAGGCATCCTGAATATAACCAATAATTGATGTCTTCGATATAGATCTAGATAACCTTCCTATAGTGGGGATCGAACTCGTGACCTCTCGTTCGCTAGGCGGACACCATATATAATATGCCTCGGCTATCTAAACCGACGGATATGTTTTCGATTCATCTCCGTATAAAATTCGGAACACTAAACGTTTATATCATATATGCTCTTACCAGAGCATAGATAGAATAATTGAACTTTTGGAAACTACTTGTAACAGTCTTGTTTTCACCATTGTGAAGATTTTCGGCATTCGAACAATGCAATTTATGAATGGTGCATGTGGAAAGGTATCGTGGCCAATGTTAACTATATTGGCAAGATTTCTTGTTCATGTGCAACGTGGATGTTGACTACGAAATGAATTCCCCTTAACACATGCAAGTGTATACTCCTTTTCAAGTGGTCAACTTTAAAAATGAGGCTTTACGTAAAAGTGCACTTTGCATGCAGCTCTTACTCACGCTCTCTATATGCAATAACCACGAAGCCTTATTTATTCAAACTATAGGCATAGTTTTCTTCGATTGCCATTTACATTAAAAATGGAAAATGGAATGACGGAATGAGAACACCTAAAACAACTCAAAACATCAATAGCAAATCAACAAAAAAAACATGTTTTTTTTTACCGATATTAACTTTGGCATTTGACGTTTTATGAACTAATAGTTGAAATAGCCGAGTGATACACCAGATCGCCCTTAACGTTTACTTACAGCCTGTAAAACTGAAACTTAAAGGTATAGCTTGTGATTAATATTGCGAATTCTGTTTCAAAATTATATGTTGTATATTGCTTAATGAAATACTTTTCTTAACAAACACATTTCACATCGTAAATACTAAAGTAATACTCAAACTGAATCTTCTGCCATATTATTATGGCGTGTTTGTTTGATTGAAAGGTTGTGACACATCGACACACCATAACGACACATTTACGCGCCAAGTCAACACCAATATGTTCTTTTTATATGGCGTGTTGGCGCTTTTTAAAACAAAAAGACTAATTTCAAACACATAGTGACACGCGACACCAGCTAAAGTAATACTAATGAACATAACTATCGTGTTTGAGCGCCTATTATTTTCCGTTATGGTGCCTCGGATATGTCGTTTATTTTTCTTGTGGGTTTGAAGTACACGCACGTATAGCATCTTTTGTTAATGCGATTGACGTATTTTGATTTTTGAGTATTTGTTCGACTGCATAACTAAGTTGAATACAGATTTAGAAGTATGTCAGGTATGTCTTAGGGTTAATATACCTTCATCGCTTCGTGCTTCCGTATTATGAATATGAGCTGGTAATTTATCGGATACAAAATTTGAAAAAAGATCGACAACGTCAAGCGTTGAATTCTTGTTACATAAACCAACCGAATCCTTTTAAACTCCGCCCATCCTTCCCTGCTTTGCAAATAAAGAGACTGTTACGCCGATTTGGATAAGTTTTATATTTGCCTGATGTTTATGTTGACCTGCATCAAACAATAATACGAAAAACAGTTTTCGCATCCTTGTTGTTTTTGTCATTCATGACATGTGATTAACAACTGGAAACACATTAATATTTGAATTAATGTACCAATGTTTTATAAAGGTGTATGTGAACATAATCCATCGACAGCACATGACTATACTATCTAATGGATGCTCGTGACTTGCACAACTACATGCTATAAATGCGATTTAATGACAAGAAATGATGCTACTTAAATTAGGAGGTCTTGCAAAA
>VMBQ01004684.1:14864-46586 GCA_007657795.1 Dreissena rostriformis
TATTCAAACTCAAATATATATATATATTATATATATATATAGTAACACTGATGGACTTTCGAATATTGCAAATCGTAATTTTGTTTTGTTTAGGTACGGCTGAGGGACACTGCGTTTGCAAACATAATTGAATTCTTAACACCAATACGAGGCCATTTATTAATGACGAGTAGCAATACAATGTCTTTTTTAATGTCAAGTACATAACGAGGTTCTCTATATATGGCGAGAGGAAACAGGGGAGTCTTTACAAATGACTAGATACCAACACACAAACAATATAGTACATTACGCAATACATTTAGAACACAACATACACGTGAGTAAAACTGGGATCACCATACTGAGTTGCTCAATCATTAGCATGTTTTGGTTCAGATTTTTAAGCCAATTAGAGAAAACAATAGAAGGTCTTTTATTAATGGAGTGTAACGTGTATTCCTGTTTATTTCGTTGTACCTTCCACTAGTTTCTGGACCACTTTAATCATAACGTCATCCTCTATTTCGCTCATTTACATTTCAATCGTACCTTAATTTCAAAATATTTGATACGACAATAGCTGCAAATCAGTTTAAAAAAAAGCATCGGTACTGTGGTGTGTAGACTATGCACTTTTGTCAATTAGTGGAACAGTATAATCTCAATATCCTAACCAGTGCCTAAGGTTAAATATTCGCAACTTCCTTCATAAGGAATAGTTATGCAAATGTTCACTGATTACTTGAGAATAAATGTACGTTTCAGCATTGATGGATGACAGACTGTTAATTAGGCATGTATATTAATCCAGCTTCCTGTAAGTTTATCATGGACACAAATTATTTATGTGCGAATGGAAATGCTGCTGTTTACCGCACTTTGGTGGCAACCCGACTTTTGTGTTTAACAACAAAATGCGACATCCTGGTAATTTAACTATTGTTAAATTCAACGTTTAAATTGAAACCTAAAAGCTTTCAAGGTACATAAGCCCGTACCCACGGACAGGATCAACTCTATGTGTTAACATCATATATAAATGATGGAGAAGGCATTATAAACAGCTGATTTATTGAACTGATGCTGCTAGTGCTAAAGGTTATGATAAGAAAGAGGATAAAGCTGAAGTTTATAATAATGATGATGACACTGATGATCTGACGATAATGATCCGACAAACCACAGTAGAAAGCGTCATTGAAAGTAAAATATTAACAAATTAGACATAGATTAGTATTTATCCTACAGCTAAATGATTTTATAGAACACAATACGACCCATTAAGAAAAGATAAGGTTTATCCCACACCTTGGTTTATCCCACACCTATATGGACTACTGTTTTTTGCCTTTCAATCCTCGTTCATTTGTTCTTAAATTTGGATTGATACATGAAATAAATGTTTACTTTTTTTTTAAATAAATATACCGTTTATAAATGAAAGCCGTAAGTTATCAATCCAATGCAGCGTTTCTTTTCAATTCGTTTAGCTAAAAAAAAATTAAATGGATCCAACGGGGGATTGAACTAGGGTCTCTTGCGTGGTAGCCAGACGCTCTAACCGCAAGGCTTAAGTGCTCACCCGATTGCGTAATGGTTTGAATTCGAAAGACCATATTTTACGACACAGCTGACGAAATCACTTGATTGCGTCGGGTACGCAGTCGTGTGTGTGTTTAAGATGGATTATTATAATAAAATGAATGTGAATAACAGAGTTGGGAATTTAAACTGGAATGAAACTGGTGAGACTGCATTTTCGATTGCGTTAAAACGTCGAATGTACTCGAATAACGCGATGTTTTGTTGAACAATTGATGGATTCAATTTTAGAAAAGTGTCAGTGAATTGTTCTTTAACTTTTCGAAGGAAAGCGATGTTGAATTAAACGGGCAATTTCTTTGATGAATAAGTCGTTCCTTTGTCAGTCGGTCGAAGAATGTCTTTACACAAAGAATTTCCTGCTTATATCAAGTGCTTTAAAATGGAAAAGATGGATGACGATGAAGAAATTTGTCCAGAATTTTAACTCGTCATGAACGCAAATTAAACTTGACGAAAATAAACATGGTTATTACACAACTTCGGTGAGTAGAACAATAACCATTAGATTTTTTACTTTTTTATGTCAGTAAGTAAAGTGTGTAAAAAGAAGAGTTGCTATAAACTATAATTAACAATATCGGCGAGGATAAATGCTGAATCATGCTTCACGTAGGTGTCAACACATTTTGTAAATTTCAAAATGGCAGCCATTTTTATTTATTTTCGGTATTTTACAGTGGTGAAACAAGAATTGTAGTTTGAACAAAACCGTCTGTGTTCTACTTGAGTGTGCACATTTTGGAACGCTGATTAAATTGGAATCGATGCGTATAGCGATATTTTGTCTCGTTACGCTTCTTGTGTGTGGAAGGCCTATTACGAGTTCCGTAAACGGGAACGATCACAATTAATATTACTACGCAATGTAAGATTCAGTTAATATAATCTGTTTTTGCTTTTATTTTATCAATTGAAGACTACTATTTTGATAGAATCAGGAATTAATTAAATCTATAAAAAAAGATTGTAGGATAAATAGAATATTATGTTAGTGTGACTGTGAACTTGAATTTATCCCACTCGTCTCAGAAAGGCTTACAAGGCTCGGCAAGCCTCGCCGTGTGAACCTTTCTTCAACTCGTGGGATAAATTCAAGTACACAATCACACTAACATATTATTCTCTATTTTCAAAACTATATTTCCTCCATCCGATGGTGTTACTCTTTTTTTTTCTTGCGAAAAAGATAACATCAACATGTTTAGATACGCTATGAGACGTGTCATATGGATCTTTTTAAGAGCGTCTGGTCTAGTTCATCTGATACTTCTCAGACTATGTCATAAGTTATTGCTATCTCTGGTACAAAATAGCGCGACTTAGAAATGTCAGACCGTCATTTCTGAGTGCTTTATTGTTTGGTAAACTAATTTTTCGTTTTATTGTCGTGCAGGATCATATTTACGTCCAGTACAGTTGCTTTCCCATCGTTTAATTGCTGACGTTCTCATAAATGAAATATAGAATATGAGATAAGAAATGAAATATTGTTTTCGTGTTTATGTGGCAAGTGCAAAGATTATGAATACTGAACCGATCATTGTTTTCTTTGAGACATTTCTTATTCTTAAGCAAACTTACTAATGCATGTAAAAGCACTGCAGTGTGTTAAGAGTACGTTAGTAGCCATGTTTATGTAGCGAATTATAGTTTAATGGAAACCCAATAAATGTTGTATTATGTCTGTATTAAATTAAGAAGCACTGCGAAAGTACAATTTGTTTTTTTTTGCGTGTTTTTGTTACGATTTGAAACTAACAGCCCTGAAATAATCTACATCATGTCCAGCAGAAGGGGGGGGGGTATTAATCACGATTTTGAACAGAAGACCTAACCTGTACTCAAATTGATTCACACATGAAAATTAACGTATAATAACTGGTCATAGAAATCATTAAATAAATCAGATAGATGTCATATACCGATTGTATTAATATTAACTAGTACAGCTCATTATACAACAAATCCGCGATCTTGTACAATATTCGAAACAATTTTTTGGAAACAAACGAACATTTATGAGACGTCAGGTGAAGCATGTCGTAAAAAATTGTTTTTATCGGTATAAAAGTATTATATAATATTTTTCAAGGCAAATTTGTACCTATATAATTCTGCAGTACACTCTCTACAAGAATTGTTGCACATAAATAAAGGTGACTTTAATGAGAAACGTTTAGAAGTCTGTTTTTTCTTAAATTGGAAACTTGGTACTTTATGTTGCTCTACGTGTTTAATCAAAAAATAAATGTTTGAGGTACATTGTAAAGCTTATAAGAAACATAGCCTCAAATGTATCATAACCAATGTGACGATCGCTTTCTTCTTAGAAATGTGTCAAAGATTCAGCAAAGCCAGTTGAAGGTCGGATATGTCACACGCACTTATTTGTTTCGAACTGATATATTTATTTTGAAAATCTAGTTAAAGGTTAAGCACACCAGAACCATTTCATGTATCGAATTATGTTATATACTAATCTATTAAGGACACATAGTTTGTTTCAGATCTAATATGCCATACGTGCTTCATTGTATGCATTAAAGTTTCAGATGTTACTTCTGTAGATTATGAGTATCAAGTTATCCATTCAGAATTCAAACGGATAGAATCCGTAAAATCGCATAGCTATGGAAGCATGATTTTGTATATGTTATAACTCACTTGACATTGAAGATTAATACCATTTGGTTAAAGTCAGTGGTTGTTATAACGATATCAGGAAAAAATACATACAATCTTATTATCTCAAGCGGCCATCAGTATATACATTCTTAAGCCTTATGAGAATATGTACTAAAGAAGAACTTATGAAGTTATCTGTTTTTGTGAAAGAAGCTTTGTTAATAAGGAAGTCCATGTTTATAAAATGTTGTTCAGAATACCAGATGAATTGTTATGTTCCGCCGGTTTGTTTATTTGTTTGCTTATTTGATTATTTGTTTGTTTAATAGTATAAAGTCCTCATAATCCAGTTCTACTGTTTCCATATTTAATTTATAAGTTTGTTATTAAGTATTATTAACATTATGATCCACATGGCAAATGTTATATGTTCCATTTCCCACACTAATTCTATACAACTAAAATTATTATTATTAACATAATTATACTCATAGTATGCGAAAGATAACCCACTTTCATTTTTTGTTATTATCAATTTTTGCTTATTGCCCGTAAATGTTAACAGCGTAATAACCGATTGCCACCCTGTCACGGTATTATTTTGTAATAATGCGAGTGTTTCCAACTACTGACATGTACTACGTTATATATTATATTATATTAACTACTTATTACTGTATGATCACTTCCTTGCCACATGACTTTTTGATATGTGTAATTTAACATGGTTAAGACTGACGATGTACTATGCACAAGTCGTAATATATTTCTTTTCTGTTCTGTTCTGTTGTTTTGAACTGTAATATTTTAAGCAAATCTTTGTATCGAGTTTCAACTCTTGCTATTTCAGAATAGCTTTTTTCTAAAGTATTGTTAATGTTAAGGTCAGTATTTTGAAAATTTCGCAAACAAACAGGAGTAGACACCGATATAAATTACACTCATTATTCTTGTCCTTGACGTTTAAGTATTGAATTCTGACAACATTAGCATCTGTATCTATATGAATGTCAGACATAAATCTCCATATCCGTTCTGTTAAAGATCAAAACAGGTCGCGGATTGTATTTATTCGAATGTCAGACGTACATCTCCATTTCCGTTCTGTAAAAGATCGAACCAGTTCGCGACTTTACAATTGCTGTCATGTTCAGCATATTCAAAGTGGAAGTCTGTATATTGTAATTGATATTGACACAGCAAACACAAGGCATAAACGATTTTGATTCTACAAATATGAATATTGTTTTTTAAATCAAATACATCAAATATTCTCTAGGAAATGGTCGCCTTTGTTTTTAAATTAGGACATAAAGTCGATCTTCAGACTCGGATATCTATAGAAACACTGATGGAATATTTGCTATCGTAAATTGTGTTTAGTAACAGCTGAGGGACGGTGCGTTCAAAAACATAAGATAAATAAATGAAGAGTTGCAAAACAGTGTATTTTTTAATGGCGAGTACATAACTAGGTTCTTTATTTATGACGAGTAGGAACAGTTGCGTCTGTACAAATGGAAAGATACCAAAACACAAACAATATAGTACATCACATAACCCATTCAGAACACACCATACACGTGAAACTATGATCACCACAATGTGTCGCTCAATTAATAGCATTTTTGTGTTAATATTTTTTAGCCAATAGGCTAAAATAGTAGGCCCTTTATTTATGGAGCGAAACGTGTATTCATTATAATTCCGTTGAACCTTCACTGCTTTCTTGACCACGCTAATCACAACGTCATCGTCGATTTCTCGCAAAAACACACTCAGTCATAAGTTAATTTCAAGATATTTGGTACAAAAATAGCTGCAAATATCTATTTTGTAATCGTCGATATTGTTGGTGTTTTGCCAACACAATTTTGTGAACAGTATGATCTCAATAGCTAAGCAGTGATAAGGGTTAAATACTCTCAACTTTTATAAGGGAATAATTATGCAAATATTCACCGGATACTGGGGAATATATGTACTGTTAATCCACACCGTTCAATCGACTAACGCAACGTCTGTGGTTCATCCAACGGCTGAGCTAGAAACATGTCGGTAAAAAGCGGAGTGTAAGTTTTTCCCTATGCTTTATATTCTACGTATTGAATTGAGCAGGTTTGAGTGTGTTCTTTGAGAGCCTTAGTAAGAAGGACTTTGTGAACGTAATCACTACCTTCCTAGTTGCTTACTTTTAAAGAAATTCGTTAAAATATGGTCAACAATCAAACAAAATTCACCACTCTCTCAGTCTTTTGACACAGGATTTAGACCAAAGATAAATATGAACAACATTTTATTGAAATCTTTAATCATTTGTCTTCGGTTTTTCCAAATTACAGCATCCCACATGAACTCACAACATTTTTATCAACGATTAAATTCAAGTGGGGTTTGAAAAACGGCTCACGACAACGGCCGTGGCTACTTATTAAATGGCCATGCCAACGGGTATGAAAATAAAATTATGCTCATGCCATCGGCTGAGGCAATGGAAAATGGAATGATGAGATGTGGACGTTACTCCATGACCATATTCGATAGAACTATCAGATATTTTGATCACAAAAACAGTTTTAAGATTTTCATTCGTATTTCGAAATAAAATGGAATGGGTGAGGGGATTTCTTTTTAAATAACTCATACTTTGACATTATTGAAACAAGTCATTTACACGCAATATGTCTCCACATCATGTAGAGTACACTTGACTCTCGCTATGCCGAAGTCGGATATTTCGAAGTAATGGAAATTTTGAGCATAAAAGTTCATTCCCTTCTCAAATTTTAGATACAAGGTTTTTCTTAATTGAAACGCATGAATGCATTTACAAAATTAAAGACAGCTACATGCAGGTTGAAAGTAATGTTGGAATCTCCTACTGGAGAGCTTTCAGCATCGTTTTTCAGCTGTATCTAGTTATATCTAGTCAGAAGTGTACATCTTATAAATCGGGTTACTCCAATATCTTTTATTTCGAAATAATGTGTAGGGTTTATGAACTTCGACATTTCGAGAATCCACTGTACTTCGAAGGAGATTGTCAAATGTGTTTGGCATGCGTTGTACTATATGATTTCCTTCTATCCTTTTGTTGAAATAGCGATAATTATGGCAAAACTCTTACAACGAGCTAACGTTCGATCTATATCGGTTGCGGCTTTCTTTCAAGATTGTACTATTTGGAATGTAAGGACCATGGATAATGCATATGTGATTTATCGCGGTACGACTGAAAATAGTTGAAACTCTATAAGACTCACACATTCAAATACATTTACAAGTTGAACGTTTAATTATCACGCAGATATGGAATCCGGATAGTGCCATCTATAATATCGCCCTTCTTGCATCAAGGGTGACACACGACACACGCACCTTGCCGCTGAGAATTGAACCCGGGCGGTTTAGAAACTTAAAGATAGAAGAGTGTGCTATGAACCCAATCAGGTTGAAACAGAATACTATTTCTTATTTGAATGTCCATTCTACCGTTGTTTAAGATTGTCTTTTTATAATTGTGTATCAAAGATTAAACCAAACATAACGAACATTCCGTATAGCGAGAGACTAGAATGTATGCTGACTGATAAGAGACTTTTTTTTATAAAACTGCAATATTTATTCAAGATTGCTATATAAAACGCTCGGAAGCATTATATATATCCGACAAACATTAAAAACACATCAGTATGTGCATAATACTACTTATGTAAATAGTATTACTCATTTTTACTCGAACTACATGATTGTTATTCCACATGTTAATTATTAACAGAAGTAACTCATCTACACTTTCCATGTAAATACTTTAACAATGTCACTCATTTTATATTGTCATGATCCCTACTATTTCCAGCAGTATATTGATTAAATTGTATGACTTCACACTAATATGTTAGCTCAGTGACTCGTTAACCATTTATATGGCTGGGTAGTACAATATTTGCAAATATTCTTATTTATATATATATATATATCGAGGGGTTAGAGCCAGAACGTGATAAGTGCATTTTTTATACTTTTGAGAAAATCAAAAATAAGATTTTGAGTAATTATATATTTTATTTGAAATAAGATAGGTATATGATCAATTGATTATATATATCACGTTCTGGCATAATACAAAAAGACTCCATAACACTTAGTGCAAGGAGGTTCTATACAATAATTATGTTAAATAATTGAATATAAGCCTGGTTATAAGTGAAAAAGATGCGGCAGTAAATATTACATATTTGTTTTGCAAAACCCGATTTTCCTTCAAAACTGCACTTATACCGTGATAATATAATAATATATAGTAATAATATATTTTATTTGAAAAAAGATAGGTATATGATCAATTGATTATATAGTAGCAAATACTCATAAGATAATACACTACAATTTAGAATAAGCAGGGTTAAATACAAAATAGTGTTTTAAAGAAAAATGTACTTAAATCTTATTGGCATGAAACTAGTCTGGTTCTATCAGGAATGGATATATAACGTTCCGGCATAATACAAAATGACTCCATAACACTTAGTGCAAGGGGGTTCTATACAATAATTATGTTAACTGACTGAATATAAGACTGGTTATGAGTGCAAAAGATGCGGCAGTAAATATTACATATTTCTTTTGCAAAACCCGATTTTCCTTCAATACTGCATGTATACCGTTCTGGCACTAACCCCTCGAAATGTTCGCACGGATACGGCAATTTTGAATGTTGTTTTACATTGTGGATCGTAAGTACCGATACAATTGATATGTAGCATTTATCAGATACATTTCACGAGTATTGCAGTCATACAAATCTTGCATACTATAGATAATTATAAAGTTTCCAAGCGCAGGCGATTTGAATTGGACATGTTCCAAATATAATAATAATGTTCTATGATACTGTGATTTCCATATTTGAATCAATGTAAGCAATCAACTGTTCAGAATTGTGTGTCATACCCACACCTCTCCTGGGTATCATCGGAATTATTTAAGGGAAGTAACAGCGTTCAATTTTAAACCGAAATGGCAATTGTACTTGCGCAGTGCGAATTAATCTTAATGTACTATAAAAAAATTAACAAAGAGTATTGGGTTCCCATTTTGCATGGCTATTGGTGCCATTTTAACAATCATTAGTTATGTTGATAAAGAAGGACAAATGGCTTCATGAAAACAACGATCAGGTCAATATTCGCAATCTTCTAACTTGCCACATAAACACGAAAACAAGGTTTCATTTCTCAAATCATATTATATATTATGAATAAACAAGTCAGAACTATAGCAATGGGCAGGCGACTGTATCGACCGTTAATATGATCATGCACAAGAATAGTACGAAAAATACGGTTAATCGAAAAATAACAAACGCAGAACGGACGTTCTGACCTTTCTCAGTTGCGCAAGTAACTAGTTTCGAGAGACAGCAACAATTCGCCCTTACTTTGAGAAGTGTCAGATGAGCTTGACCAGACGCCCTTACAAGGATATAAATGACACGTCTGATATTGTATCTTCTCTATTAATGTTATCATTTTCGCATAGACAAAAGGAGCAGCGACATCTGATGCAGATGAGACAATATATTTATGGAGATATTAGTATGTTTCTAGTTTCAAAAATTTCCATTCAATGAAGCTTCCCACGTCGGTTCGGCTCTATTTATTGTAAATATAAAGTGTTTAAACAGATGATTGATATTAAAAATAGGCTATTACTACGATGAACTTTTAAAAAAGCAGCCTCAACATGTTTTCAAATAAGTAATGCTCAATGTTGGCAAATTTGAGGACACATTTGAGGACAGTAAGACGTCATGTGTTTTGGGTCCTATGACTTCATCGCCTCCCGAAACCTGTAAATTTGGATAAATCAACAACCAACTAGCGAGACGTCGTGGGCTATCATTAATTCTTTTAAAAGGAAGAAAATAAAAGATGTGCACCTTCGTTTGTATTCAAATACAATCTTACACTACAATATACACCTACAGTTCGTAAACATTATACATCATACTTTATTTCATCACAAGTTCCCCTCTTAAGCAACTCTTTAAGCAGCCACGAACAACTTCTTTTCAAGATACAAGAAAACCCCAGTGGGATAACTATGCTATAAAATACTAATCCAGTATACACCCCAATTAATTGCAGACATAAATGATATATTATATACAAAATGATACTGTGACATTGATAGACAACAAGGTACTTCTATTCGTAATATTCAGTAATGCAAAAACATTAAATACCATTTATAGTAATAATAAGATGCATTTTTACCAGTTCTATGTGATTCTAAGTTTACACATGTACAGGTATCGTGCGTATATGTCAGTCCATCACATCGCTGAATGCCTTATAACCTCCTCTCGTGCAAGAGGAAACGTTGAACTTAAATCACCACCTATGTGATCTACATTGACATAGGGACATCATTTTTGTCTGATTCGCTTTGCTCAAACGGCGAACATTATATGTATTGATATTCCAACTTTAAAGCGTAAACGAAAACTATTGTTTTAGAAGTTATCCGACATCTTCAATTACCTTTAGTTACCCTGCAGGTCAACATAGAAGCTGAACGGGCGGCAAATCCCACCAATACAGGCATTTTAGTTCTATTTGCACAAAGTTACCTAAAATACATTGATATAAAGTTAAGCTGCTGAAAAGCGCTCTGATATTTACAATATGTATACTCTCTAGACAAATTGGTCGAATGCGTCATGTTCAATTTAAACATAACATTTGTATCATGCAATCATTTTAAATGCGAATTGTGCCCAATGATCGAATATTTTTAAATGTGACCATGAAACTTTTGACGGCTTTTCCGTGAAAACAAATTCAAAGTTGTTACCTATAGCGCAGAGTAATATGATGCCATGTAAGTCTGCCACTACGGAGTCAACTATCTGGCTATTATTGTTCACAATATAAAAGTTGAAAGTGTTATTCAGAAACAAGAGCCAATTAACGGGTATCAAGATATCACAAGATATACATGTCAGTGATAGACATCTTGGCGACTGACTCGACTATGCTCGAGAAAAGTTCGAGAGTATCGCTTGCAAAGCACTTTGTAGATGTTACTGTACACACCTTGATACATGACATCATATGTCTAAAACGTGCTAAGTGTAAGGTTTTGTGGTCGAATTCGTCTATCGTTCGTCTTGGGTTAACAGCATGAAAGTATGACGAAATTTCCAAGAAGAAAGCGACCGTCGTATTAGTTTATGCAACATATGAAGCTGGGTTTCTTATTAACTTTACAATGTAAAGACGTTTTTATTTGTATTGCAAACATAAACTACAACGGTTCCAATTCCCAAAACACCAGATTTCTAAGAATCTCTAATGGGAATCACTTTAAAGTTTTAATTATTTTAGAGAGTTTCATGCAGAATTATATAGGTCAATAATTGCATTGGGAAATAATATAGGATAACTATATTACGGTATTTACTAGTTTGTACAACAAGGTACACCTGACGTCTCATCAATGTTTGTTAGTTTACTAAAAATTGTTTTGAATATTGTACAAGATCGCGGTTTAGTTTCATAATGACGTGAACTAGTAAGTAAAAATAAATCGGTACGTAGCATCCGTCAAATATACATTAAATGAGTATCGCAGTTATTCAGGTTTTCTTTATTATAGTTTCAAATTTCAAGATATTTTATTATAGATAATTACAAATTTTACTGATTCGTGCGATTCGCATTATATATTTTCCAGATATAATTATGATGTTATATTTTTCGTTGATTTTCATGTTTGAATCCTTTTGAGTAACTGTTATATTTTGGAGATATTAATCTGTTTCTTGTACTTTTTCCGGCAAGACTTTGGCAAGGAATTCACTATAATTTGTTTAAGATATAACTGTAAAGGGGAATACAAAATAATTTTATAACTCGATCCTCTCTCTAGTCAAAACAATAACTCAAGCATACGAAATGTAATACCCTCTAAACCAAAACACTAGGAATCGTTCTTACAAGACTTATAACGAGGAATTTGTCTTACAAATATATGGCTTCAAATGCCCATCCTGTAACAAAACGACATGTCACACTTAAGCCGACTTCCATTTAAGGACAATAAAAAAAGCCCGTTCGTGACAATATTGCATCGCGACTTATACCATAGGTATATATATGACTACTGGTTCAACTTAACCAAACACAAACTCCCAACTGTACATTAAAGCATCGACGCCTAACGTCCCCTCACACCAAATCTGGAGTTAAAACTGATACAACTCCGGCCATGAAGGGTAATTTTTGGCATTAAAATGATGGCTGCAAACACATCATTCTTCACAAAAAGACAATTGCCGCAAACGTGATCTTTCAAGAAATAAAAATCGTTCTCATACTCGGCGTAATGCTTCTTAAAGTTATCTAAAGAGACACTATATGTTTTCATGCGAAAGATATTCTTCCAGATGCACCATGTTCATACTTCTATTTGATACTAAGTTTACACAGTGTACAGTTTACGTGTGTATATGTAATTCCATCCCATCGTGGAATGCATAATAGCCTCTACTCGTGCAAGAAGAAAACGTGAACTTTCATCACCAGTTCACCACCTATGGGATCTCTATTGACATAATGACATCAGTTTCTGTCTAATTCGCTTTGCTCAAACGACGAACATTATATTTATTGATATTTTAACTTTAAAGGGACTGTAAACCACGAAAGACGAAAAAGAAAAGTTCTAAAATACCGTATTTTTTACTATTATTAGTTTATATTGATTAAAATATCACGACTGGTATATACCATTACTTGATTTTTTTTTTATTTTATTTTTGTAATTAATTTTTAATGGGTATGTGTACCAGGTAACTACCAGTTAACTATAGATAACGCAAGTAGATTGATCATCATCGTCACATCGTTAACCCAGGAATGAAAATTGTGCATGCGTAGTGAATTGTATATATTTTATATATAAAATGATCAATGTACTTGCGTTATAGAAACTCATATTCTACTGATACCTGTTTATTCCACTTAATGGATCATATTGGAAATAATAATTCTAAAGGACTCTATACTGGCATGGTAATGTTAGACCTGCAGAAAGCGTTCGATACAGTGGATCATAATATACTATGTGGTAAATTAAAATTAATGGGTATGGAAAATACTGATTGGATTATGTCTTACTTATCTGGCAGAAAACAAACTGTATGTGTCAACAACATCTTCTCAGATTTTAAACCTGTGACTTGTCGGGTACCACACGGTAGTATTTTGTGACCCCTTCTATTTTTATGCTATGTTAATGACATGTCTATAAGTATTGATCCCGACTGTAAATTGATCCTTTATGCTGATGAAAGCGCTATTCTGTATGCACACAATGATCCACATGTTATNTTAAGTGTGAGGCAGTTGCTGATCTGTTCCCTTCAAATCTAATTTGAGGTGATACGCTTTCTTAAGACTTGTTTTATTTTGTCGCACTTTTGTGTTCATTTTCATTGTCAAATCTTATTTTAAATTATTTTATGGCAGTTTTAATACCATAGGTTTCGATGAGCAGCAATCTCACTAATGCTTTTAGTTAAAATTGTTATGTAATTTTGAATGATAACTTGTATACTATGTGTTTTAAACCCGGAATAAAAATCAATCAATCAATCATTTATAGTTTGTATATCGTTATGTCACCAATTTTCACGATGTACTCTCGATTTCACATCGCGAAATGTTATTACCGAATATACTGAAAATATGAACTTTTTTCAAGTAATGTAATACACCAGTCGTGATATTTAAATCACTATAAACTAATAATTGTTAAAAAATACGGTATTTTAGAACTTTTCTTTTTTCGTCATTCGTGGTTTACAGTCCCTTTAAAGCGTAAACAGAATTTGTTAGAAGTTATCCAACATCGTAAATAATACATATCTACCCTGCAGTTCAACATAGTAGCTGAACGGGCTGCAAATGCCACCGAAACAGGCCATTTAGTTTGCAATTTTCACTAAGTTACCTAAACAACAGGTTAAGCCGCTGAAGAGCGCTCTCATATTATCAATATTTACACACTCTAAAAAAATTGGTCGACTATGTCATGTTTAATTTAAACATAAATTGGTTGAAAGGAATTTAGTTTAAAAGTGAGTTGTGTTCAATGATCGCATTGGCAAACATATGCTTTGCCCTAAGCGCATCGATTTGTAAATGTCACCATAATACCTCTGACGGCTTTGCGTGGGAACAAATACCAAATTGTAACCTATGGCACAGAGCAATATGATACCATGTAAGCGTTCCACTACGGAGAAAACTATCTGGCTATTGTTCACAATATAAAAGTTGAAAATGTATTTAAGAATCAGACGCCAATTGACGGGTTTCAGGTTATCGCAAGATACGCATGTCAGTGATAGACAACTTGGCGACTGACCCGACTATGCTCGAGAAAAGTTCGAAAGCACCGCATGCCAAGCGCTTTGTAGACTGTACACACCTTGATTTATGAGATGATACATCTACAACGTGCTAGGTTTTGTGATATCATTCGTCTACCTTGGGTCGTGTGTAAACCATATTTTCAAATGACAATTTCTCATATACTGCTGAGTTGATTTGTTCATGGGTGTTTGGATTGACCCGCTTGTAAGTTGTTCAAATCTTACCGCTCCGTTTTATATGTCAGTCACCAGAGCGTAAATGAATTACGACAAAGGAACACTTACAAATATCCTCTGATACAATAAGACACATGTGTTTAATAATTATGTATAATCATATCGAATTTTTTTTACTTAAAACAATAGTATTGTTCATGTTGTGGTTCTAAATATGCTATAGGTGTCGGTATCTGTGTTTGTAAGGAAAGAACGTGTTATTGCGATATCAAGTACTTTAATAATTACTCACTTATTCGAAGAAACAGTCTTCTACACATGCATGATTTCAGCCGTATAAGTACCCTAGTTTTGTAACTGTATAATTTGTATCATTTAGTTTATGTTCTCCTTTTTTTCTGGAATCGTGATGCTTTCTCCTTTTCAAGTGATATTCGAGAGGTATGTTTACCGTGATGGCCCTGGTCCAATTTCGGATCTTATTTGTATTGCCCTTTCTTCCACTCAAGTGCAAACGGTTTCTTGCATAGTACATATCGGATGAGGTCTTTGATTCTTTAAATTTTAGTGCTTGCTTCCAGAGCATCGCCTTATCAAAGTGTGTGTATGATGTTACATTGACGCGTAATTGCTTGATTATTGGTAGTAATATATTGTAATTTGTTCATGCGATCCCCAATAGATTCAGATATGGAGCAGTTTAGAGCGAGTCAACAATACAATTCTTGCACTGTTTTGCATATCGGTGTCCTTAGATTATTGCGTATTTAAATGTGTCTGTTGTGTATTTTCTTCATAATTATGGTAAATGTTGTCTGTGACACTTTAAGTGATGTTTGAAAGGCTGAATATGCAATTTGGCATTCGAGTGTAACTTTGCATTAACATTTTCAATGTGGCAATTTTGAATATGTTAATGTTTAATGGTTTGTTCTATATAGTGTCCTTTAGTTTATAGTCAGTTGCCCTTGGTAATATGCTAGCGAAATGAAACGATATTGTTTGTGATAAATGTCCGAAAAATAAAGCTTAAAATACAAAACATACTTTTGTTTATAAAATAGCATATAGTATAGTGCATTGCTATGTTTATCGGTTACATATAACACGAAATTAAATAATGTTTAAAATGTATATTTAAATGTCGTTGCATTATGCACGTATGATAATTCAGCTTAAAGTCCACACTACAATTATTCACGGACATATTGAATATTTCTGAAACCTTCTCCGTGCTTAAAATGTGTTCTCTCTGGCTTGCGAAACGGATACCACAAATGTGTTATATAATACCACCAGCCATGTATTCATTCATTTAGGGCTCTTGAATTACATCATAAACCATGTTGATGGATAGGATGCTCTTGCCTGTTATTGTCTCTGGGTTGAACACACATTGCTAAGATCGAGTTTGTTGTTTTCCTGCATTTTCTCTCAAAACTGTTCATCCATTTGTAACTCGTGAACTCGTGGGTAATCGACAACAAACAAGATCTGCTTTCTTTCCAATCGGGGGTTCTTTAATAATGAGTTACAGCTTATATTGAACCGTGATTCTCTTCCAGAATGGTATTGGTAACTGAAAAGAATACAAAATAATATATAGTATTACATAATATACATAACATGAATGCTGTAATAATAACCTATATATAAATAATAATAATAATTATAGACATGACATTCTAGTTGCCGACTATCATTAAAACCAACAAAGCACATGAAATCCATACAAACATATAAAACAAGATAAGACATGACAAAACATATACAATGACATTACATAACCTTGAACACATAAAATACATGGACCTTACCGATTTAGGGAATCGAATACCTCTCACAGTCACTCAATCACGACTTCTTTAGTTGTGAGTTTGCTGCAAATTAATATACATGCAAATATTATTAAGTGCCATTTAGTATAACTTGTTTTTAAGTAAAAGATAAGACGAATGTACCATTGAGCTGTTATTTCCGGAGTCGCGAAAACATGTGATGCTTAACATCTAAATACTTTTAATCATTATAGAAATACAAAACCATATGAATGCAGTTCACTACAAACATCAATCTACAAACTACTATACCTCGAAACCAAATGCTACGATGTATTAAACAAATACATTGACTCTGAACAAGTCTATCTGTGTTTGAACTTTTCTCTTAACTGCCAGAAATGACCAGGTGACCAATTTATGCGAGCCAACGAAAGTAAAATAAACCAAAAGATAAAGGTTACAAATCAACATTAAACATTGGTAAATAACGACGGGGCTACATACTCCCCCTCCTCCGTAAATGACGTCCCGTCATTTCAGTGTCAACACAATTAAATGTAAACGTAAGTCAAGAAACTTACAAGAAAAAAATGTATACAACTATTGATAATTAAAGTACAACTACAACTTCCTACTCCAATAACTAACTTCAAAGTAAAACAAATTATTACTCCAATACAATTATACAACTACTACAGCAGTATATATTAATACTCCCCAAAACATTTCATAAAGTACTATGCCAGTAATTGTTTCAACTTAATGTGTTATAACATTATGTGTTTCAAATTGAACAATCCTCCCTGCCAACTAAAATGTGTTCTCACATTTCTGATGTATATTAACATAATGTTAACTATTTAATTGATAAAAACAACAGCAATATATGAAATATGTTTATTAAAACAATAAAAATAACAATTTATTTCATAATTGCTCCAACAACACTGTGAGCAATTGTACTATCCATATTGTCTAAAATACCAGAATTTAATAAAACAGTCAATGCCTGAAGTTTACTATCATATGGCCTGGCAATCATCTGCTTCATGTAGTAATCATCAAATCTTACTGGTGGCTGACTTGCTCTTGATGATCTTCTTGGTACAGGTACCGGAACATTTCTCTGTACATCAACTTCTGTACTTCCTACCTCTGTAGTACTCGTTGTATCTATGGTCTGATCTTCAACAGCTTCAGTATTTGACGGAATGGGTGCTTCAGTATTAGCATCAGTCCTGTTCTCAAGTAGTTGTTCAGTTTCTTGATGGACTTCTTCTGCCTCTACTTCTTCCGCTACATCTTCCACCGGAGGATCTATCCTCTCTTCAACCTCTATCAAATCGATAGCTTCGGTTAAGGAAGAACTCACATCAACTTCATCATCAAGTGTAGGCTCTTGGGCGTCCCCAATGTGTCTTGTAGAAACTACAAAATCTAATCTGTCTTCTTCATCCTCTTCCTGTGTGACGTCACTTTTTTCTTTTTCTTGTTCTTTACTGAAATCGTCAAAAGATTTACTAGTAACAACATCTATATCCTGTACATCACTTTTACTCGTATCAGTACAATCCTGACTATCAATCAGAACCAACAATTTTCTATGCACAGTCTTTTCTCTATCGGAACCCATTTCTTTCACCTTAAATACTGGAATATCAACTCTAGGTTGATCAATTACAACCTATGTCCCCTCTTCGAATTTTTCTGCTATTTTGTGTTTGCCGTCAAAAGCCATTTTTCTAACTAGAACATTATCACCAACAGATACTTTTACTGCTTTGGCTTTTTTATCATAATATTTCTTTTGTTTCTGTTAAGCTTTATTCAAATGACTTTCTACAATTTGTTGTGTTGTTTTGATTCTTGATCTTAATTCTTTCATGAAGTCATAAGTGTCCTTGTTTGTATATTCTTCCATTGACTTTTCAAATGTTATATCTATGGGTAGCTTAGGTTTTCGGCCAAACATTAACTCAAATAGTGAAAATCCAGTACTTTCATGAGGAATGCAGTTGTAAGCATGAACTAGTGGATTTACATATTTCTTCCAGTCATTCTTTTGTTCTGGAACTAGCGTTCCTAGCATATCTAGAAGTTTCCTGTTGAACCTTTCTGGCCCAGCATTTCTTTGTGGATGATAAGGTGTAGTATGACTTTTGTTAATTTGCATTATTTCACAAAGTTCTTTTATTAATTCGCTCTCAAAATTGGCTTCTTGATCTAAGTGCAATCTATTTGGAATTCCGTAATGAATGATGAAATGATTATAAAAAAGCTTCAGGCGTTGTTTTGGCGCTTTGATTCTTGGTAGGAATAGCAAGGGCATACTTTGTGTAGTGATCAGTTACAATAAGTTTATTCCCTTTTGCTTGTTCTAAACTTAAATAATCAAAGCATACAAGTTCAAGTGGGTAAGTTGTTGAAACATTTACAACTCTGATGTTTACTGATGACTTTCTCCTCAAACACCTATCACATGTGTCAATCCATTCCTCTACATCTGTTGATGATTCTGGTCAGTAAAACCTATCTCTAAGCAATTTTAAAGTTCTTTCTTTTCCTGGATGTCCAATGTTGTTATGCAGTCCCATTAAAACTTCCTTTTTGTAACATTCAGGTAATATTAATAGTTCTTTTTCTCATTCTATTTCATGCACTACTCTAAATAAAATTCCTCTTTTAATTGTCAAGTTCTTAAATTGTTTTTTCATTCTTAAATCCTCTTTTGTCATAAATGATGTTGGTATTTTCTCGTCAATCACAGCTCTTCTCCATTTATCTATCACATTGTCACTTCTTTGCATTTTTCTTATCTCTCTCATTTCTTTTTGAGCAAGAGTCTGACCATGTTCCTCCAATGTATCTAAGATGTTGATATTGGCCAGGGGTAGAACATGACAGAAATCAGCTATCTGAATACAGGAACATATGGCTTTGATTACATCATTTTTAACTTTCACTCTTTCTTCACTATTATGTTCAGTTTCTTGAATCTTTTCATGTTGATATCGGCTCATGCCATCTGCATCAGCATTATTTATGTCGGGTCTATACGAAATGTCAAAGTCAAATTGACCTAGTGCTGCTTCCCACCGTTGTCCAGTAGCATCTACTTTTGCACTTGACAATACATGTGTTAAAGTGTTATTGTCAGTGATGACAGAAAAATGATTCAGAGTTAAATAATCTGCAAATGTTTCTGTAACAGCCCATTTAAGTGCTAAAAATTCAAGTTTAAAAGCACTATAATTGCGCTCTGCTTTTGTCAATGATCGACTTGCATAGGCAATAACTCTTTTCTGGTCACCTTGAGTTTGGTACAACACTGCACCTAAAGCCCTGACGGATGCATCATTGTGTAACTCAAATGGTTGTTTAAAGTCAGGGTACGCCAATATTGGCGGAGAACAAAGTAAAGCTTTCACTTGTTAAAAACAATTTCTTCATTCTCTGTCCATTTCCACTCAGGCATGTTCTTTTTCTTTGTAGATGTTGGTGGCAATAGATCAGACAAAGGTCTTGCCGTTTTACTGAAATCCTTGATAAAAGGTCTATAATAGCCAGCAAAGGCTAAAAAGGACTGAAGTTTATCAGCATTTGCTGGTGTTGGTCAATTTTTATCCTTTTCTATTTTTTCAGGGTCAGTTTCAATGCCCTTTTCACTCACAACATGTCCTAAGAACTAAACTTTTTGTTTAAAGAAGAAACATTTTGCAGCTGCAAGTTTTATATTACAAGCTTTCAATCTAGACAACACAATGTCTAACCGTTCAAGATGACTTTCAAAAGTATCACTTAACATTATTAAGTCATCAAGATAAATGACACAAATTTTCATATTTAGTGCTTTAAGACATTCTTCCACTCTGGACTATTTGTCAAACCAAAAGGCATTTTGTTAAATTCAAAAAATCCTATTGAACCTACAGTAAAACCAGTTCTCTCTTTATGGTGTTCTTCCACTTCTACTTGGTGATAACCATACTTCATGTCAATGGTTGAAAAATATTTTGTTCCACTGAGACAATCAAAAACTTCTTCAATTCGAGGTATTGCGTATGAGTCTCTTACAGTCCTTTGATTAAGCATTCTATAATCAATACATAATCTGAGTTCATTTGATTTCTTTCGGACTAAAACAACATTGCTAGTCCACGGTGACCTCGATGGACGAAGAATACCTCCAGCTAATAACTGTTCAATGTGTTGTTGTACTTCTGCAAGCATACATGGTGGTATTCTTCTATGTCTCTGTTTGAATGGTGGTTCATCAAGAAGATCTATTCTGTGTTTTATTAAATTACACTGACCAATGTCAGTACTTGATGTTGCGAAAATATCCTTATGTTTCCATAACAGTGCCTTTAAAGGGAGACTGTACGATTTTTGTATGTGTTAAATTTTAATATATTGATAACATTATGTCACGATGACACAAAATAGGCAATACAAATTATACATTGAAGACGAATTTCATAAAATGCAGCAAAGACAAGTAAGCGCTGGTTAAAGCCGATGCCGACACTTTAACTCGTATTTGTGAGGAAACAAAATTGTGTCTTTGTATCGTATGCACGAATCTGCACTAAAACTAAATTTAGATTCACATTGTACATGCATTATATATATGCTGGCAAATTTGGCTGGAAGCCATTTTCAATTTCTGATTTAAATATCTGGCTTATTTCGCATTTTTCGACACATGTTCTCCTTAGTTTTTATTTTTATTTATATTGAAATATATGTATCATAAGTAGTTCAGACATTTTTTAAAAATTCATAAATATTTGACAAAATTGTACAGTCTCCCTTTAATGTTTCCTTTTGATTTACATCTAGTATGTTTTCATCAATATTCAAATTATCAATTATTGTTTTATATTTATCTTCAGTTTGAATTCTGTTAAAAACATCATCTGTCACAGGAACAGGCTGAATTTCACAAAGAATAGCTTTTGGATGTATCACAACAGTATTTGAAGTCAAATTTGATAAATTTACTACAACTTCCTGTTTATTCGTGTTCTTGTACTGTATAACAGTAGGAGTCACATCAACATTTGATGGCAAACATCTCAAAGTTGACTCCTGATATATAACAGTACTTTCAGGATAATCCATTTGTTTGTCAATAAATCCATAGACATTTATGGACTCATTTGGTTTTAAAAACACCTTCTGTGCTACTGCATTTCTAATCAATCCAATTCTGTTTTATTTTTAGAAAGTTCTTTTTCACGTAAAACAATTGTTCTAAAACACAAAAACCATGGCGTAAACATTTTCGCCCTCTGAAATTGTTCGCCAGAATTTGACTTACATTCCTTCAACAATTCATTTAAAATATTTGTGCCTGAAATAACAGGCATTCTTTCTGAAAATTTTGTATCAGGTGTTACCAATAACAAGCAAGTATGTGAATTAGCTTTTGGTAAATCTTCACCTGTACTAATTTCCACTTCAATGTAGCCAGTGTAAGGCTAATTATTACCATCAGCACATTCTATATTTAAAATATTTGTCAATGGCTGAATAGTAATTTGAGACAAATTGTCATTATAAAATGACTGTGAGACAACACTCACACAACTACCAGTATCTAAAAGAGCTTTTGTACAAATGCTATTTACAAAAATATTTGTCTCGTTAATATCACCAACTAACTTTGGGTCCAATTACAGACACATAGACTCGTCATTGTGTGTTTGTGTGGAATGGACACATCTGCACAGACTGCTTGGAATTTCTAAACGGAGTACATATCTTTTGTACACGAAGGAGTTTTGGCTGTTCATCAGAAAAATATTTACTATTAAATACAACTTTTCTTTCCTTTATTTTCTGGTGATACTTCTTCTGAACTTGTATTATAGTTTTCATTAGTCAACGTTTTATATCTTTTAAAAAGAAATAAGAACGTATATACTCAGTTTCAGCTTAAACAATAATTGTATTAAACACGATATTCAGCGTTAATTTCAAATATGATAGTTGAAAATAAACAATTCTTTATACGCCGGTGTAAACGTGTATACTTTGTGTATCCCTTATCCGTTGTAAATCAATTATTTTATCAACTTTAAAAGTTAATTGCATGAACAGTTTATAAAGTTTCTACCATTAAACATGGTACATATCACGATGTTTATCACATACAACGAATTTGTAATGCACCCGTGTAATTAAAAAATGAACGTCATACATGTCATGATGTGTGGTTAGATAATTAAATGATTTTCCCTTTATCACGACACCTTTAGTATTTTGTTAGTTTTGGTTTTTTCTCACAATGCAAAAAAGTGGCATTTACCAATAGGGTTTCATTCTCAATCATTCATGTTAGTGTATATCTTAAAAAGCAATTCTGTGTTATCATCATAATGCCCTTAACGGTAGTCCATTAAGTATTCCCCTGACGATTAACTGACAGATAAATGACCCTGAAATTATGCAAGATGAAATTTAATGTGTAATAGTAACTGCGCCTAACTCTGTGCCTATGAGTCTTTTGAAGTTTCTGCTAATAGTTCGGACATCTATACACTGAACAGTGTTAAATACTATTTGATGGACTAAAAGACGTAGTGATGTGGCCGACGTTCTGGGGGTTTTCTCTCAAATCAGCCAACAAATATTCTGATTTATTATATGCTTTCCGGTGGTTTATAGAGAAATATCAGTGAAATAAAACTGGTATTTAAAACTGGTATTTTTTTACGAAATGACGTCATTTTATGGACGACATGACGTCATAAGTCCAGCGAAATTCTCCAGTTAAACTCTTTACAATTTAAATAAACCGTGAAAAAAAAAGTATGAAATAAACATAAAATTTGTTGGATTCGTTGGAATATCGATTTTAATTCACTCGTGATCATAGAAACAATATATTTTCGCTCGTGGCTGCGCCACTCGTGAAAATATTTTTTTCTTCGATTACTCGTGAAATAAAATCGATATTCCACCGAACCAACAAATATCATCTATGTATTCATTCGCGTCTACTGGAAATTTTCTCAGCACTTCATAGCTATCGATATACGTCATTTAAGGTGAAAAGCTGGATTAAAAAGCTACGCCGAAAAAAGTATTAAGATGTTGAACCTCATTATTTTCATCTCAGGTCTAATTGAAAAGCCTGCATAAGTGAATTGAAAACTATTCGTATAAATTAAAGTAAAAAAACTATACAAAACAATGATTCCCGAAGTGTTTGCATCTATCTTGGAAGTGATATTTTGCTTAAGCCTTAGGCGTAAGCCTAAAGCTGGCTTAAAGTATTGGTCATGGCAATGGCATAAACTGATTAAACATAAAAACATAAACACAGCATGATATGTCAAATAATTATTTTTACAGGAATAAAAAAAAACACACATAGAAGTACAACAGGCATTTTTTTATTGAAATATTAACAATTACGCCACTGCATTGAGCAAATGGCTCATTGAACAAAAAAGGAACATTCAATTACACAATAAACAAGAAGTTCTTTATTAAAACAAGCTTCTTAATAATGTGTAAAAGTTCAATGTCTCACTGGAGTCTTCACAACACAATGGTCCCAAAACTCAGTGTGCTTTCTTTCTTGTGGCATGCTTTTTATTAACTACTAGACTAACTGAAACATAAATGCATTGGCACTATCAGAATTTACATAAATGCAACACGTTTGCTATCTGCTAGCTGTTAATTTCTTTTCCCTGTCATAGTGTTTGCATATCTGATATGTTTTATAACGAAGCTGCTTTTTGATATCATGACAGACGCATACTCTTCATTATAACTGCATTTTCTTTACAGTTCACTAATGTTCCATCACAATAATTCAACACAAAAATTGAACACTACAGTTGATTTCACAGTTTCTTATATTTCATTCCCTCCCAGTTTGATAGATCCAGAATCGAGGCCTTGAGTATTTAGCATCCAGGCAGAATAATTCATGAAATGTGTGCAGCCCAGCGATTGACATAACAGCTTCTAAAATATTAAACAAAAGAAAAATACATAATAAGCCAATATCCGATGTTTATGTCAGAACAGTTTTATTGTTAGCACTAAATAGCAGTTTTGAACAGTTTGGTACGAAAATGATCGAGTACGAGTTGAGCTATTGTTTTCAATCATAACCTTATCTTAAGAAGTTCTTAACATTCCAACAATAGAGGATCTTGGAATAATCATGTAGAATAATTTTGAAAAATTACACCAACACTGTACATATAAGGATAAACTTTTTGTTAAGTTAGATTGAATGAATAACACTTAACTTAAAATCGGCAAAAAATTGCTTTGTCATTTGACGAAAACGGGTTCTGTTATATAAAAGGCATTCTTTCGCAATATAGATCTAGCTTCATATTTCTTATAACCAAATGCAATAAATCAGCTATATATTTAATTACCAATCGATTTTTTTATTCCATATCTGTTTTTCATTTAAAATGTTAACAAAAAACAGAAAGTCAGTTCCACTTTTCACTCCCTTTTAAGATATCGAACTGAAACGTCATTGTTTGACAAAAGCAGTGACGTCACTGAGTCATGTTTATTAGAAGACGAAAGAAACGCAGTCGTTCATGTTTTGAACAAATAAATCTGTTTAAACAATTGTAAATTAAATTGAAGGGTTAAAACTAACAATGAGACAGTGATATTGATTGAAGCAATTAAATGCGAGACTAAAATTTTATTTTATTCGATTTTATTAAACCGGATGTAGGCAATACATTTAGACGGGTTATCTTTCTTTTAATTGTGTGTAAAAAATAATGTCACAACTGGTAGTAAACCAGACACGGAGGTAGAACATGGACAAGATAAGTATTCAGGGGGAGATAAATAGCATCGCGTAAAAAGGTGACTCGTGGCGTTTTGTATTGTTTTGTTTAAATTTCCCAATGTATTAACGGTCAACGCCCTCTTCGCGGGCTTTTGCCCGTATTATTACAGCATTCATGTAATGTATATTATGTAATACTATATATTATTTTGTATTCTTTTCAGTTACCAATACCAATCTGGAAGAGAATCACGGTTCAATATAAGCTGTAACTCATTATTAAAGAACCCCCGATTAGAAAGAAAGCAGATCTTGTTTGTTGTCGATAACCCACGAGTTCACGAGTTACAAATGGATGAACAGTTTTGAGAGAAAATGCAGGTAAACAACAAACTCGATCTTAGCAATGTGTGTTCAACCCAGAGACAATAACAGGCAAGAACATCCTATCCATCAACATGGTTTATGATGTAATTCAAGAGCCCTAAATGAATAAATACATGGCTGGTGGTATTATATAACACATTTATGGTATCCGTTTTGCAAGCCAGAGAGAACACATTTTAAGCACGGAGAAGGTTTCAGGAATATTCAATATGTCCGTGAATAATTGGAGTGTTGACTTTAAGCTGAATTATCATACGTGCATAATGCAACGACATTTAAATATACATTTTAAACATTATTTAATTTCGTGTTATATGTAACCGATAAACATAGCAATGCACTATACTATATGCTATTTTATTAACAAACGTGTTTTTATTTATTTATTCTGACTAGTCTAAGAGCTTCGCTCTGGGAAAACTGGACCTAATGCATGTGCGTAAAGTGTCGTCCCAGATGTGCCTATGCAATCACAGGTTATTCAGGGACGACGCTTTCCGCTTAAATGGCATTTTTCGTCCAAAGAAGGTCTTTTCTTAGGGAAAAATCCAGGTTAGGCGAAATGTGTCGCCCCTGATAAGCCTTTGCTGACTGTGTTAATATATACCTAACATTCAAATATATTCATATTCTTTCTTTTCAACTTGGATTTAAATACAATATCGGTACCATTCACATTCAATACAAAATTATGGAAACTTACAAAGTCAGAATGACACATTTTGGACGCAGATGTCGAAAAGTTTAACAATTTCAATGATCTAAAAGTAATGATTCAGATGCATGACCTTATACCAACAATTACGCTTAGTGAATGTATCCGTATTCAAAAAAACAAGGTTAGTATAAAGTTGCAAACCCCCAAATAAAATAATGTTATTTCTCTCGCAATTCCCTAAAAGAGCAATCATTTAATGGTTGTTCGTTGGTCGAAATATAATTGGGCGCGAACATGGAGCGCTCATATTTAATTACCGCGTGTTTGATGCATATTACCATCTAAGGAATGTTTCGCATTTTTTTCTTTCTGTAAACATCTTAAATATTACATAAAGCTGGTATCAAATAGGCTTTACTGAAACACAATGAAGTACAGTACTTGTTACATTATATCCAAGATGTCTAATAATCTGATACGGCATCATCGTCCCGAAGGAAATATCAGTGTCAGGTACTTGTGTAATGTTTGTTTTCGAAATTCGACCTTTATTTGAAGCGTATTTATTATGCAAATATCAAGTCGGAAATGCTACGTTAGTCGGTGGGTTAGTGGAAATAATTGTAAATGTAAGCGTGTGATATAAGGCATTTTCACCGTTGCTTGTATGCTGATCACGTTTATAGAATACTGATATTGCACATTGTACATTTACGCTTTAGAGCATACAATCACCTTCAGGTATCGCAATTTCAGTATGCAGAACATGATTTTATAACTTAGTATAAGCATGAGACAGGCGTATCCAGGTACAGGTATGAAACCTCAATAAAGTCTGCACCGTCTTTAATAGATGTAAACACACTTGATTGGCCGACTTTGTATCATACAATACTATACATAATGTATAGGATACCATCTTCAAACACGGCTATGCATATATTATACATTGTAAATTATCTTCTTATATTACCACGTGAAACAGGATGAATCAAACATGTTAAACAGAATAAACATTAAGTTTCAATTGCACAAGGTGAACACATAGGGAACGGTTTGAAATGCATGTTCGTGTGTTAACAAAAGCATTGGGCGAAAAAGGACTTTTTACTATACCTGTCACTGGTCTGAGACGAAGAACTAAAGTGTTATGCTTAGTTCATTAACACGAACTGACTCGGGTATACACATACTGAAACTTCTTTAATTAATAATACCATACGTCGTTAGAAAGTTATATAATTGTGCCTGTCTAACATATGGCACTACGAAATTCATTGACAATGTTGCTCATTTTGTATCAATTTCGACGTAGTCTATGTACAAAACGTTCACGTAACAAAATACAAATAGATGCCTGTCGCTAAAATATTAAGACTACTTATACATACACCAGAGTTTGGTAATATAATGACAAT
Source organism: Dreissena rostriformis (assembly GCA_007657795.1). Lineage (NCBI taxonomy): Eukaryota > Metazoa > Mollusca > Bivalvia > Myida > Dreissenidae > Dreissena > Dreissena rostriformis. The sequence goes on from VMBQ01004684.1 coordinate 42,730, forward strand.
TGTCTTAAAACGAGGAATGTTCGATTATAAAATATTATAGTATATTTTGTTTGCAAACAAGCCATTGAGTCTGAATTGCTAATAATATATGATTTTTTTTTTAAAATCTAATTTCATTTGTTTAATGACCCTGAATTTGCATCAGAGTGCTAAGATGTATTGATGACAAGGTCGTCGAAATAATACAATCACTGTCATGCAGTAATTAAAATAGTTTCTTTTTTTTATAGTTATCTCAAAATCGCATGAAACCTTCCGGGCAATTCAGCGTATCTTTTACAGAGGATCAAATTGAACCAGAAATGAACTAGTTCTTGATTACAAAAAAGTTATTTTACTCTAACGTTTTAACATGTTCAAACTAGATGGAAGAATCAGTTCTTGCGTTAGTTAGATTACATGACAACTGTTACATAGCATTGTGTTACCACGAAAATATGTAATTATGTGTGATTTTACAGCATATATACTATTATTCTAACATATTAACAAAATGATTACATTTGTGCAGGGGTCCGATTTGTTAAACATGATTGCGTTTAAACGTTAACCACACATACTTTACAGCGGTATTTGTGTGGCAATTCATTTTTACATCTGTAATCATGGCAGTATACTGGATAATGTAACGATCTACAAATAAACAACTTCAAAGGGTTTAATTCTATGAGCTTAGTAGATTGTCTAAATCTCAAGTTTTAATTCATTATATTTTATTCAAAATTGAGCATTTTTTTTTAATTTTAAATACACATTTTACATTTATTTATTTATTTATTTTTAATTTGTTGAACGTTATACGTCAATTTTTAAACAATCAACATTGCGACGTGTGTGCAAAAGGCACTGGATCAAAAGAATTTTTTTGTGAAAAGAATACGACAGTTGGGAAATACAACCTTCTGTATATAGATTATACACTTATCACCGATATGACTAGTTGCCATATATATGACGGTAAACGCACTAAAATAAAGCTGTGTATTGGAAATTATATTATGACATGCAATATATTCAAAACTTCGTGACCACGTTAAAGAAAAAATAAATAATGTTAAGGTTTCTTAGATGTATATCGCTAGATGATATTATAAAGACTCACCACTATTGGTTTCATAATCAAATAAAAACAATCTTTTCGTTTCTTTGGCATAATAACTATTTCAACGTATAATTCACATCAAGGAAAACATGTAATACGAATAGTACGATAAAATCATGGGTACCCACTGTTATACTTAAAATATAACATTAAGGACATACTAACCCGATGTATGGTGTTGCAATTAGCTGTAATATGTGTCGCGTTCTGAGAAAACTGGGCATAATGCATGTGCGTAAAGTGTCATCCAAGATAAGCCTGTGCAGTTCGCACAGGCTATTCCGGGACGACACTTTCCGCCTAAACTGGATTTTCGCTAAGAAGAGACATCATTTAAAGTTGAGTTTTGTAGAAACATAAGAGACTTGGCTCAATTAAATTCGACGATTTATATAAATACCAAACAAAACTGGAAAACGTTCGTTTAAAAAAAAGACAATGAAAGTAATACATTGTATAACCGCCCGTCCTGTAATGTATTATGATATGTCTTGAAATTACGACATTTTGTTTTTGAAAACGTTCATGTTAAAGGCGTTACAGACCAAATCTGCATTCAGAAATAAGACGTCACCAGATGGGTCAGTGGACATGATTGCTTGTGTCTGGTTTATCACAGCGTTTGATGTCTGTTTTGACATCTGCTTGTTTCGGTCTGATGAACTACGCCTGTGTTCGAACATCTCTAGATTAATAAAGAACGCTTTGTCTCACAACTGTTGAACATCGCCGTACTTAACATCATAGATCATAATAGTTAGCATAAGTGCACAGGTTGATGCCGTTTTAACCGTTTTAATGCCGTTTTTACTGTGGCAATTGTAGATCCGCAGAATGGTCTACAAACAGAAATAAAACATAACTAAAATTATTTCTTCAGATTTTTTTTTCTTAAAGAACACACATCTTAGGGGATAAACCTTCTAAAGCATGCACACAGTGTGAACCGTTGCATTTTATTTAAAACTATATTTTATCAAAAGGCTATGTAGGATTTTAATAGAGTTTTAATTAACAGGACTAACATGTCGACAGTTATTGTGTGATGGTCCTTTATGACAGGGTAAAAGGCGTTTGTACAAAAGAGTTAAATAACAGTATTCTATACTTTTCAAGAGTGCCTTTCAAGAGTAGACATATCCTGATACTGCTATGTTTACGTCAATAACATTCAATGAATTGAGGATGTTTATATTACAATTCCTAAGATGACTAAACCTGTCCGTAGCAAATTCTATGTAATGCACATTTTTCAAGAAAGTGTCAGATGTTGGAAATAAATACAAGGGCAAGGTTTAAAATAGCGTTGACGTGTCGACGTACTATGTCCATTACGCGAAACAGACATGGCGTAAGACAAGTATTAAGCTATCTGCTTCTGGATAACTTAACACACTTACATTTGTATTATGTTTGACTCAGCTTGTTTTGTAAATGGCGGGCTTTAAAAATATTTCAGGCAAAGTGCTCGTTCAATCGGATGTGAAATATTGACATGTCGTGATATACTCTGTAATAGAGTCGGTTTATCATATCCCGTGGGCAAGGCCAATTATGTAGATAACACGATGAAATGGCGTGACCTCAAATAAGTCTATAGTAGTTCAGAAACATGGCAATTATAGGGCACTTACTACGGATGACAATTAAAACCATGAATACAATTCCGTAACTTAATACGAAAAGTATAAAGGAGTATTTAACAACCCTTTGCACGCAAATGTCACACATTTCAGACTACTACTACTACTAGTAGACTACTACTAGACTTCTACCACTACCGGACTACTACTACTACTAGACTACTACTACTACTACTACTACTAGACTTCTACTACTACTAGACTACTACTACTACTAGACTACTTCTACTATTTGACTACTACTACTACTAGACTTCTACTACTACTAGACTACTACTACTTCTAGACTACTACTACTTCTAGACTACTACTACTTCTAGACTACTACTTCTACTAGACTTCTACCACTACTAGACTACTACTACTACTAGACTACTACTACTACTGCTACTAGACTTTTACTACTACTAGACTACTACTACTACTAGACTTCAACCACTACTAGACTAATACTACTACTAGACTACAACTAGACTACTAATACTTCTACTACTACTAGACTACAACTACTACTACTACTACTAGACTACTATTTCTACTAGACTACTTCTACTACTACCACTACTACTACTACTAGACTACTATTACTACTAGACTACTACTACTACTAGACTACTACTACTACTGCTACTAGACTTTTACTACTACTAGACTACTACTACTACTAGACTTCAACCACTACTAGACTAATACTACTACTAGACTACTACTAGACTACTAATACTACTACTACTACTAGACTACTACTACTACTACTACTACTAGACTACTATTTCTACTAGACTACTTCTACTACTACTACTACTACTACTACTAGACTACTACTACTACTAGACTACTACTACTACTACTAGATTACTACTACTACTAGACTACTACTACTACTAGACAACTACTACTACTAGAATCCTACTACTACTAGACAACTACTTCTACTACTACTACTACTACTACTACTACTACTACTACTACTACTACTACTACTACTACTACTACTTCTACTACTACTACTAGACTACTACTACTACTAGACTACTACTACTTCTAGACTACTACTACTACTAGACTACTACTACTACTAGACTACTACTACTACTAGACTACTACTACTA